>AWOL01S0016572.1:7139-27003 GCA_000715115.1 Nicotiana otophora | reverse complement strand
CGTTCACCTATCGGATGGTTTGAGCCCGGTGAGGCTAAGTTATATGGTACTGATTTGGTAAAGGATGCCTTGGAAAAGGTAAAGTTGATTCAGGAGCGACTTCGTACAGCACAGTCCAGACAGAAGAGTTACGTGGATCAGAAAGTACGTGATTTATCCTTTATGGTAGGTGAAAAAGTTCTCTTGAAGGTTTCACCGATGAAGGAGATTATGAGGTTTGGGAAGAAGGGAAAGTTAAGCCCAAAGTTTATAGGCCCATTTAAGGTGTAGAGACGAGTTGGGGAGGTTGCTTATGAGCTTGCATTGCCTCCCAGTCTATCGGGAGTTCATCTGGTTTTTCATGTATCTATGCTCCGGAAGTATCATGCTGACCTATCACATGTGTTGAACTTCAGCACAGTTCAGCTAGATAAGAGTTTGGGTTATGAAGAAGAGTCATTTGCCATTGTTGATAAACAATTTCGCCAGTTGAGGTCCAAGAGGATTTCTGCAGTAAAGGTCCAATGAAGGGGCCAACCAGTCGAGGAAGTGACTTGGGAGGCCGAGGAGGACATGCGGAGCAAATATCCACACTTATTTAGCACTCCAGGTATTATTCTAAACTCGTTCGAGGACGAACGTTTGTTTAAGAGGTGGGGAATGTAATGACCCAACCGGTCATTTAACTTTTAGAAACATGTTCCCTAAAATAAAACTCCCCGAACATGCTTTTATTAATTTATGACTTGCGAGAATGGTTGGTTCGGGATTTGGAAGCGTTTGGATTGAAATCGGAACACTTGGTTCCTTAAGTTAGCTTTAAATGGACAAGTTTGACTTCGATCAACATTTTGAGAAAACGACCCCGAGATCGGAATTTGACGGTTCCAATAGGTTCGTATGATGATTTTAGACTTGGGCGTATGTCCGAATCGGGTTTTGGATAAATCGGGAGCATTTTGACGCTTAATAGTAAAAATCAACTGGTTTAAACTTCTTTAAATTTGGTTTGGGTTACATTTTTGATTAATTGAAGTCCGTTTGGAATTTCGAGTTTGGGAATAGTTCCGTATAGTGATTTAAGACTTGCACGTAAAATTTCGTATCATTCCGAGTAGTTTAAGTATATTTCGGCGCATTGGAAGTAATTTGAAGAACTTAAAATTCTTAAGTTTGAATCAATTTGGTTTAGGGTATGATTCTTAGATTTGATATTGTTTTACGCATTCCGAGAGTTCGAGCGAGTCTGTTTTATGATTCCAAACCTGTTGGTATGTTCGGGTGGGGTTCCGGGGACCCCGAGTGTCAATCGGACGAGGCTCGGACCTAGTTGGAAGTTGGGAGCCAAAACTGAAGCTCCCAGCTACTGTCAGAATCGCACCTGCGCTTGGCCAGTCGCAGGTGCGACATTCGCAGATGCGACAGAAGCTCACAGGCGCGGCATTCGCATATGTGAGATTTCTTCGCAGAAACGGAAAAAGGGAAGGGGAGGCCATCGCCGCAGATGCGGAGAATTCGCGCACCTGCGAACGCGCAGGTGCGAAGCTGTATGCGCAAATGCGAGAATTGGCCAGCAAGTGGAACTCACACATGCGAGGATTTTTCCGTAGGTGCGGAGCCACAGATGTGTTCCAACCTCCGCAGGTGCGAAAGGCATGTTTGGCAGAATGCTTAAAAGAACGGAAATTCACCATTTTTGCCCATTTTCTTCCATTCTTAGGCGATTTTGGAGCCTTTTGAGAGGAGATTTCAACTAACTTGGAGGTAAGTTAATTCTACACCCCTTGAGTTAAATACAAAGATTATAAGTAGATTATAAGTAGATTATAACTAGTAAATCTTAGAAATCAAAGAATTAGATGAAAAACCTAGATTTTTATAAAAGTGAGATTTTAAACACGAAAATAGTTATAGAATTGGGTAGAAATTATATATTCAAGTTCTTGAGATTATAGGTAATATTTTTATCCAAATATTTTCAGAATCCGAGTACGTGGGCCCGGGGTGAATTTTAGAAATTTTACCATTTTGGATAGGATAATTTATTTAATATATGAATTTCGAAATATTGAACATATATTAATTATTTTATATAACTTTTGGATAATTTCAGATTTTTCGGCATTGAATTAAGAATTTTACGCGACGCGATAATCGAAAAGTGGACTTTGAGACGAGGTAAGTCTCTTGTTTAATCTTGTGAGGGGGAAATTACGTCATAGGGATTAAATTGAATATTGTTGCTAATTGCGGGGGCTACGTACGCACGAGGTGACGAGAGTCCGTGCGTAGCTACTATAAATGCTAATGTCCGGGTAGTTTAGGACTCAAAGCATGAATTACTTGTGTAAATTGTATTCCTTGACTAATTAATATTAATTGATATATATATATGAATATATTGTGAATTGTTAGATAAAGATATTAAAGGATGGAAGTCTCATATGCTTGATTTTCTGTTTAAATCAATTAATTATTAAAAAAAATTGTTCTCCTCCTGAATTTATCTTATAATAAGTATACTCTCCTTCCGGAGGTACATAAAAATGTCCTCCTTTCTTGTGGAGCGGGCCGAATACCTCGGCATGATAGATGTATCTATGGATCGCGCCGCACGTCCCTCGGCAGTGTATACGATACTCTGGATCGGGCCGTACGTCCTCAGCAGAAATCGTGCTTAATAATAATAATAATAATAATAATAATAATAATAATAATAATAATAATAATAATAATAATAATAATAATAATAATAATAACACGATACTTTAATAGTTTATTTTAGCTTGCGAAGCTAATTGATAAATTTTCTTAGAATTTAATGAATTATTATTCTTGCTTGTTAAAGAATTAATTGTTATTCCTGTAAATGATATTTAATTGATAAATTAGAAATTATTTGAATTGAAGGAATTTAATTAATATATTGAGAATTGTTGCATTTGAAGGAATTTGATTATTTTCGCTGATTAAATAAATTATTTTAAATTCTGTAAATCATACTGATTTAAATATCCTTGTTGTATTTCAATTATTATTATTGACCCATAGTGAGTGTCAAAGTCGGTCATCTCGTCTCTACCACTTCGAGATTAGGCTTGATACTTACTGGGTACACATTGGTTACGTACTCATACTACACTTGTTGCACTTTTTGTGCAGGACCTGAGGCAAGTATTAGTGGGGGACCTATTGTCTTACACCCACGTTATCGAGGGGCATAGTGGTGAGCTGCCTTTCTGATCCGTTCTGCAGCTACTAGTGTCTCTCCTTGTATTTTCATTCTGTCTATTTGTATTTCAGACAGTATTTGAGGTTTTGTATAATCTACTTAGATGCTTGTGACACTAGATCTTGGTACACACATTGGTAGAATTTGAGTTTATTATTTTTTTAGTTTTAAATTTTGTCAATATATGCTTAATTTATTAAGTTGGCTTACCTAGCTGTAGTGTTGGGCGTCATCACGATCTATAGGTGAAATTTGGTCATGACAGATGTAGAGCAATCTACCAATTCATATATATCTCGTAAAGTAACTCGATTCTCTAAATGATAATATGGTTGAAGAGCCTCTGAATCAAATACGCAAATCAGAATACCGAGGTCCAAATTATGAAAAGCAATAGAAAATAAAAAGCTACATGTACCCAAATTTCTATATGTCACCAACTAACTTTCTTGACAAGTCATGTTTTGTCAATAACACAAAGATATAGAAAGACATCAAAAAACTATTCACTACAAGAAAAGTGCCATTTACATGGGGATTTTTTTAGGGATTTTAATGAAAAAATTCACATGTAAAATATTTACCTAGGGATTTTCATGCAAACATGAATCCGCAAGAATAAAGGTGGTGGGTAACTATTACCTGCAAATTTTAAAGTCCCCAGGTACGCTACCTGGGGATAAATTGACCGCAGGTGCATTACCTGGGAATGTTAAATCCCTATGTAAATTACTTGCGAATTTTTTGATAAAAATTATGAAAGAAAGGAGTTTTCCTAGGGATTGTCATGGGCAAATATTCGCATATAATTTGGCAGCAAACCCCGCAAGTAAATTTGCAGAAAATATTCAATAAAAATTCCGTAGGAAAAGGGAATTTCGTGGGTTGATGTGATAATTTCGCAGGAGAATTCCTAACAAAGTCCCCATGTAAATCCCCATTTACTATATATTTGCAGGTAATTTCCTAACAAAAGATTGTTCCGCTTCAGGACACTTCCCCATGAAAATCCACAAGTAACTTGTACATTTTTTAAAAGAAAATTTATTGGCATTTAGCCCTAAATTTTATTCCACAATTCAATGTACATATGATATTAATTCTTTTTTTTTCCAAATAAATAACTCTGCACAAATCTGAAGTAATATATAACCAAAATATGATCCATAAATTAATAAATAATAATGCATAATTCCTAAATAAAAAAAATAAAAAGTCTAAACTGTAAATCTTAAATAGTACTACCAAGTATCTCAATCCTAATCATACTCATCTACAGAGTCAAGACCTGCAACTCTTCCTTTTTTCTTTCCACCAACTGATAGCACTCAAATATTCATTTCACCTAATTGAGATAGCTCGCTAGCTGAATTAGTTTCTCAATCAACAGATGCACTTTGGGAAGCTAATAATTCTTCTTTTTTTTTTTTCAAACTTATTCTGCACAAAAGCATTGAAACAAATATTAGTGATTTTGTATTAAAACAAATATTAATAGTTTTGACAACTGCTAGCACTTAAGCACATCTTTCCCTGGTATCTTAATTGGACCGGAGAATACTAAAGAAAATGGAGCAAAGACTCCACACAAGTAATCAAATGTTTACCTGAATTAAACCAAAAAGGGTACTTGAGAATAGAGTTCAATATAATTAGTTTTTTGGGATTAACTAATATAGGCTAACGAGTATAAAAATATATTTATACTATCAAGTCACTTAAAAGGCAATTACATGCCTAAGTTTATGGTTCAATCAGAAGCTTTAATTTGATAAAGCTAGTATATCCAATTTAGAAAGATTAATAGTACTCTTGCTTATTATCACTACAATAAAATATTGGCTATTTGGCCACTTCCTTTTTCTTATCTCCTTTTTTATTTTTTATGTTTTTCGTAATGGCCTAATCTAAAGATCTGTCTAGTCCCTGATAAGGCATATTAATTACATAGAGCAAGTTTGTGCATAAGTTTGTGACAGTTAAATAATTTCAATACATATATGTTGTAGAAGGAAGAATTACATAAGCAGCTTCAACTTTCTCATTTACCCAACTTTTATCTTTCTCCTTTCGATGAGTGCGAAAACAAAATTCTGAAAATGAAGGATCTTTTCCAGTAACTTCCTTCTGTAATTAAAGAAAGATGTGTATGCTATCAACATTTATATGATCTATGTACTAGAAAAAATAAATTAAAAAGGAACTATATATTACCGATCTCTTCCAAATCACGCGATGAAGTATACAACCACATGTATGAACCGAGGCACCTGCAAAATATTGAGAAAATATTAAGAAAATATAAATCCTCAAAGCAAGTCAAGCCATTATATGTCAATAGGTCTCTACAATTCACAATTCTTAAGGAGAAAATCTGGGCAGCAGCTCTGTCCTGTATTGCAGCAGATTTTTGAGGCAGTAAACCACAGAACTGGATATCTTGTCTTCATAATAATTGTAGATATATCTCTTATCTTTTTGCAGCCTTTTGAATCACCCCAATCCGATTTTTAGAAAAAAAGTTATGCCCAAAACAGTAACTGCTGTCCAATTCAAAAACGGGATTAAATTTCTGATTTAAAATGACTAAAATTCACCATGCAAAAGATATACTAATTCACATATAGATAGAGTAAGAAACTTACTGCAAGTTTGAGAGAGTTTCTCCACAAAATTCAAAACCTAGGGTTTCCAAAATAAGCTCATTCCATCTTGATTCTTGAAGGTAAAATCCAAATCTTCCTTCAATAGGTAAGTAAATAGGTTTTAATATTTTAAAACTTGAATTTTAATGATGGAAAAAGAGTTGCATGTATATGTATTGAGCTCTTCAATGGTGTTTGATAGATGAAGAAGGAGGACAAGACTTTGAGAGATAAAGGGGGCTGCCTAACGAATCCCCAAAAGAAAAATCCTAGAAAGTTCTTTCTATCTAGGGTTAAAAGATTATATTTTACAAATTTACACTATAACCCCATTTTACCTATAATGGGTAAAGAATAGTCATTACTCTCTTAAAATATATATATACTAGACCCATAATTTTTTTTTTTTTTATTTGTCTTATTGGCCTTTAGAAAATCTCTACATCTCCTTAAAGGTGTCACTAGTATAAATTATTTTTTTTATAAGTTAACTAAGCAATACATTCTAAAGTACCTATGAACTAAATACAAATACATATTTGAATTAAATAAAAGACAATCAATTTTATTAACAAAATAACTTTTAAATAACATGGAAACTTAAATTTAAAGAAAGGGTGAAAATATTTTAAACAACATATACATGATTAAAAAAAATAGTCAATTAATGTATATAATATTTTATAAAATTAGGGTGTTACAAAGACAAGAACTCAAATGATAAAATCATTCTCAAATAGTCATATTCAAGTCCCTAATAAAATAAGCTATGAACATGTTGCCACTAACAATTTGTCCGTGAGAAATTTCTGTGAGAAATTGTTGTGTTACTAGTAGTGATTTTTAATATCAAAGAGTAATTGATTGGATGTCTTAGGGAGATTTATCGTTGTATTTAGAATTGTGTTCGAAATAAATAAATAAATAGATAAATAATTTCTCACTAAAAAAATTATTTCAATAAGATAGAACTATAATTAATAAAACAATACTTATAGTAACCTTACTGTCTTCGAGGCCAAAAGCAATATGTGGCAAAACATCATCATCTCAATGATAGTAAGATTACTATAAGTATTATCGTCGAGCAAACTGAGTATAAAGGTGATATATTAGTTTATATAAGCAATATAATGCTTATATCACCTTTATATTGGTTTATAAACCAATAAACCAATATATCTCTGTTATAGTCAGTTTACTTGACGATAATCATCTTGTTCTTTATATATTGCTTATATAAACCAATATATCACCTTTATAGTCAGTTTACTCGATGATAATGACTATAACAGCGAGTCCCTCTACTCCTTGATAATCATTAATTATAATATTTTTTAAATAAAATGCTATGGAGAGGAGCGTTAGAAGACATGGAGTAGGCAAAGTGTATCGTTCGTAATGCAAAGAAAGATACCATAAAAGTCAATTATTTGCTGATAATATACTTCTACAATGTATTTCATGTGGCTCAATAACACATGAAATTTCCCAAATAATACCGCATGTATATATATCCCCACGTAAATCCCCAAGAATAATTCTCCATCTAAAATCGCAACAACTTTATTCCTATGTAATTCTGCAGGTAGTAATATCCCCAAGTAAATCCCCAATAATAGATCCCCAGCAAAATCTGCAACAATAATATCCCCAAATAATTCTCCAAGTAAATAATATCCCCATGTAAAATCCCATGTGATTATCCCTAGCAAAACTCGCAGGTAGACTACCTGGAGATATTCATGCAGATTATCAATGGAAAAGTTTTTATTATTTTTTCGTTCTCGTTCCTGCGAATTTACCTGCGAATATGGTATATGCGGATTAAATTCCTAACTAATTTTTCAAGTGTTATTTTTGTGCTAGATGGCGCTAAATATACCTGCGGAATTTCCTAGGAGTTCTGTTTTCGCAAATACAATATTCTTATATTTAGGAATTTTAGATTTTCCCATGAAAATTCGCATGTATTATCTGCAGAAAAAATTCCCATGTAAAATCCCCATGTAAATGACACTTTTCTTGTAGTGATTATCACCTCACATGTACAATAAAAACAGAAGAAATGTTATTTATAACCTTAAGATTTTGAACGACTTTCACAAAACTATTATCACCTTATATGTAAAATAAAAACAACGAAAGATACTAACATTTGATTATTTTTCATACAATACATGATGCATATCTAATGTTCATATTAGAGTAGACCATGAAGTTCTTACCAACTATTTGAAACACATGATTAAAGTCACTACGAATCACTAAAGAAAGTAGATCAGCTCCAGTTTGATTTTTATGATTGATCTAAACAAAGATTAAAAAGAAGAAATTATGTGCTTGTCTTCAATAGACTGCAAATAAGAACTTTATGGCCAATACTTCTAAATCGAACTCTCATAAATGATGGATGTTATTGCCAAATAGACTACGCAATGAAGACAACCAACCAACAAGTAATGAAAAGATTGTAAACTGAAAAGAAATCTGATGCCTCACATACTTTCACATGCCTCTTAGTATATGTCTACGAAGCGAGGAGCCGAGGACCAATTTCTTTTGTGTAATATTTCCAGCTTATGGGCTCACGCTCCTGTATGATTAAGAAGGGAAGATCCATGTGATGACCAAAATGTTATCTTTAAAGTTAATAATTAATTCTATGCTCTAAGACCTCAAAAAGTACTATTTATCATCACTCGACTTGCGTGCACAGTCCGTAAATTTTTTCGGAAAGTTTTTATGTGAAAAATAGATTAAAATGTGAATTAGAGTTTTAAAACTCAATTGAGTTGACTTTGGTCAATATTTTGAGCAAACGGATCAGTGTTTTAACAATTTCGGTAGGTCTGTATCGTAATTTGGGACTTGGGAGTATGCCTAAAATCAAATTTCGAGGTCCCTAGCCCGAGATATGGAATTTTGATGAAAAATTAAAGGTTTTAAAAGCTTAAGTCAAATAGTGACCGGATGTCGAATTATGTGGAAAAGACCCTGGAATAGAATTTTGATGATTTCAACAGCTCTGTATGGTGATTTTAGACTTAGGAGCGTGATCAGAATTTTATTTGAAAGTCCGTAGCGAAATTAGACTTGAAATGGCTAAATAGGAATTTAAGTTTGGAAGTTTGACCGGGGAGCTGACTTTTTGATATCGGAGTCGGAATCCAGTTCTAAAATTTTTTCATAACTCCGTTATATCATTTATGACTTGTGTGCAAAATTTGAGGTCAATCGGACTTGATTTGATAGGTTTCGACATCGAATGTAGAAGTTGGAAATTCTAAGTTTCATTAACCCTGAATTGGAGCATAATTTGTGATTTTAGCGTCGTTTTATATGATTTTAGGTTTCAAATAAGTTCGTATGATGTTTTAGGACTTGTTGGTATATTTGGTTGAGGTCCCGAGGGCCTCGCGTGAGTTTCGGATGGTTAACGGATGGTTAACGGATCAAAAATTAGAATTAAAAAGTTGTTGCAATTTTTTTTCTCTTCTGCTGGATATTATAAGATATGATCGAGCCCAAGATCGAGTCCAGATATCGAGTCCAGGGTCGACGGTCAGGGTCGAATCCAGATACGAGGTTCAGGATCGATGCCATGATCGAAGGCCCAGGCTCGAGGCCATGATCGAAGGACCAGGCTCGATGCCATAATCGAGGCCATGACCGAGGTCGAGGCTCGAGCCTGTGATCGAAGACACGATCGAGGCCTAGGCTCGAGGGCCATGATCTAAACCACGATCGAGGCCTAGTTCCGAAGGCTGTCTAGGCAGATTTATAAAGAGGGCATTCGTCCCACTCGCCATTTTTAACAAACTGGAGCTTGAGCAGAGGCGATTTTTGATAGATTTTCAAGGAAAGACATTGGGGTAAGTGATTCTAATACAGATTTGGTCTATATACACAAATATATCATTGTTTTCACCATTTAATTAGTGTTTTGAGATTGAAATTTGGGAAAATTTTAGAAATCTCATAGAAAAGAATTTTTGAGATTTCGATGTTGATTCAGAGTCGGATTTGAGTGAAACTGGTATGGTTAGACTCGTAATTGAATGAGTTGTCAGATTTTGTGAGTTTCGCCGGATTCCGAGACATGAGCCCTACGGACGATTTTGAGTCGAGTCGATTGGAGTCGGAAAATCGAAGAAAAAGCATACTACTTGGTTAAATTTGAGCAAGTCGAGGTAAGTGACTTGTCTAACTTGTGTGGGGAAAATTTTTCCTAGGATTGGTATTAATTGTAATGTGATGAAAGTCATGTACACGAGGTGACGAGTATGTACGCGGGTTAAATGTGAAGGATTATGTTTTTAAATTGTGTAGATCACTGTTGCATATTAATTAAAATATTAAATCTTATTATATTCTCCATCATTGATTTGATTTATATACTTTAATTTGCTTGGCCTTTTTTCTGCTAATTGTTTTACCTGTTTAGTTGGAACGTGGTTTTTTTTTTATTCTGTGCATTATTTGAAGGTTGATTTTCTTTAAAATAAATATTATTAATATGAAATATTTGACATTTTAAATTTGGTATTGAAGCAACGTATTAAAGATTTTGAAATATTATTTTGCTGAATTATTTATTCTGAATATTTTTGTAAGATTTTCGTATTCATTGTGATGGATCCGTGAGCTCTTATTTGTGAAAAGATATTATTGATGATTTATTTTGGCATGAGCCGTGAGCTCTTTATTGTGGAAATATTATTGTTGAATTATTGTGGCAAGTTAAATTATTTGAGCACTTAAGGTGCAAATTGTGATATGTTGTGATATTGATACACATGCGGTGGTATAAGGTCTGGGGCGTGTGGTGAGATAAGGATGTCTTGATACGCGTGGCTAGTAGGGGGAACTACTAGAAGTCATGCGGTGTGATAAGGGTGGCTAAAAATGCGGGATGCTATTTCGGAAAAACTGTTTTCTTTAAATAAATTGTGACGACCCCCGCAGTGATATAAGAAAATGAGATATTGTGAATTTATTTATGATTTGGGACTACGAGGCGGTACCTCGGGAGTGCCCTTGTTGATGTTGATTTATGACCGTAGTTGCCTTTGATTTGTTTGTGATTTTTCTTAAAGTTGAAAAGAAATTTTGTTTTGTTCCACGAGGTATTATTTGCCATTATTTGTGTAATTAAATGGTGACCTACTACTTGATTGATTTTCATTCTCATTTTATTTTATTATATTGTGAAATATTTCACCAAGCCATTTATTATTATTTTTCAGTAGGGCCTGACCTGACCTCGTCACTACTCTACCGAGGTTAGGCTTGGCACTTACTGGGTACCGCTGTGGTGTACTCATACTACACTTCTGCACATCTTTTTGTGCAGATCCAGGTACTTCTTACCAGCCCAGACATCAGTGAGTACCTGTGTACGGAGACTTCGAGGTATATCTGCCAGCGTCCGCAGACTCCGGAGTCCCCTTCTATTCTTGTTATGTTGCTTTCTTATTTTTTTAGACTCTGTTATATAGAGACATTGAGGATAAATTTTTAAAAGCTTGTGACTTATTTCTACCGGGTTTGGGAGTTGAAATTGTTTGAATTATAGTTTATTTATTTTATATTTAAATTTTTATTCCGCATTGATAGGCTTACCTAGTCTTAGAGACTAGGTGCCATCACGACATCCTACGGAGGAAATTTGGGGTCGTGACAATCCATTCGGTGTTAGAGCCTCTAAATTTTTTCAATCCAGTAAATTAATCATATGTAAAAAAGACTACTCAAAAGTGTAATAAAAACTAGATACCAATGATAAAATCTAAAAGAAAATGAATACTAAATTTAATTCAAGTACATTAAACATATATGAAAAGAACATATTTGAATCAGTAAATTCAAGTCAATTCATCTTGCCAAGTATGCTTATTTAAAAGAAGAGAAAGACCTACAATAGCACTCCATAGCTCACATAAGAGAATATATAAATGACCAAAAAATACCACACAAAGCTCTTGATTCAATCAATATAATCAATTAAGACTCATCCATGTACAGTGAAGCTCGAGAAGTCACAACGCTGAAAGTAGCACGGATTGCACAATCACTGAACCAAAACAAACAGCTACCTCACCTCACTGGAATAATGGTGTCGGCACAGAAAAACAAACACAATATATTAAGAAAAATAAAAAAGCACCTAATTTTCACTAAAACAATGCTTGATTTAATTAAATCACTAATTTTTCAATTTCAGCAATTCCCAGGCTAAAATAAGAAAACATTATTGATAATCTCATTAATAAAAAAAATCATTTAGTGATAAAAAGCAAACTAGAAATAAAATGCCACATAAACTTGCAGAAGATGAGGAAAAGGATAAAGAAGTAACAACTGGTATTTTCTTTGCCCGCAGAAATGTAATTCTCATGTCACGTAGGCAGAAAAAGAGTAATATCACTCCAAATGACACTACAATTATTCCTTTGAAACAATCGAATCCTTTGACCAAAATAATTGTACAGATCGGTTATAGGACATAGCAGTAGACAACCATAAAAAGCTCTACTTCACGCTCAACTCCTGCTTCAATCAACCAAGTTTCAGAAATAAATTAAATTTTTCCTTAGATTAGTACAAATATTTTTTTTATATAAAAGAAAGCAACAAAAGCGCATATCCAACAACTATATTAACAGAGAAAAGGAAACCACGATGAAACCCTAGATCCAAATGAATCCATAATCAATACATAGGGAAAATGAGAGAAAAGTAGAGAGGACCTTGCTTATTTGGAGTTAGGAGTTGATAGAGCAAAGCAAACTAACGATGAAACTCTAGATTCGCGCGACGAAGGTTGGCGATTGGAGACCAGAAGCTTCCCGTTCGAAAGCCACATCACTCAGTTTCCAATCGAGGGCCTTAGGGGAAAAGATTAAGAGAAGAGAGATGATGGATTCGCCGGATGCGCAAGATCGGTAGGAGGGATAAGGAGAGATTGGAGAGAAGGGTTTATTAGGGTGAGAGTGACAGAGGGGGTTCTATCTTTTAGGGTGAGATTAGTGCCTGATAAGAAATAAAGGTAGCAACGGTCTGATTACGCCATATTATACACTTAACCGTCGTTTTTCAAATAAATAATATGGTTGTTGAACTAACGCCATAATCTTTTGCTTATTACAACGTTCA
Source organism: Nicotiana otophora (assembly GCA_000715115.1). Lineage (NCBI taxonomy): Eukaryota > Viridiplantae > Streptophyta > Magnoliopsida > Solanales > Solanaceae > Nicotiana > Nicotiana otophora. The sequence goes on along the minus strand of AWOL01S0016572.1, from coordinate 13,989 downwards.
AATAAGCCGCCATTTTAAAATGATCCTTAATTTTCTGATTTTTTGTAGTGAAAAAACTCTCTTATGTATACTCACGCTAAATGTTTACATTAAACTAATGGAGACAATATAATTTTTTTCATGCATATATTTATCACTTAATCATGATTTAATAATATGTATTTTTTATTTAACTTTTAATTATTAAAATAAAATTGCATGAACATCAAAATGCAGGTTAGGTTTTACCCCTCTTTTTTTTCTTTTGGAATTACAATCCGAATTGCACGTGCTCGTGGACTTGTACTGCATGCTAGATATGGTACTACAACACAAAATGTGTGTACTACCAGACGAAGAAAAGCTGATGAAACTTGTACTCCTCTCTAACATATAGAGTATCTGGATATGGTTAGAGTGATAATGAAAGTTTGGTCCAACCAATACTCAATGTCCCTTCTAACGGAATCTTATGACATTCGATGACCCCAAAAACACTTAAGAAAGGGCAAAGTAAAAAGCAAAAACCTTTCGATACCACCAAAGTTTACGGTGGGATAGAGACGACCCTTTCACCCTTAAATAAATAAAGGTCTTGGTTTGAGTGGGTTTGAGTTCTTAGTATATAAGAAATTTTGGCAGAGAGCATAGGCAGATTTAAAGTTTTTAAAATATAGGTGTGCCAGTAAAGAAAGAAAGAAAAGAAAATATTATGTGGAAATTGGTTCTTGTTTTATGGAGTATGAATGTCAATGGATAATATTAGACTCATTCTAGAAAATACATACATAACATATCTAGTTTGATGGAGAGACCATGTGCTCACGTGCATCATAAACTACTTGATAAATCTACCCTAATAGAGAGTGCTTCTCCTTTTAATGAGTCTTGTGAGACACAAACCCGAATTAAACGAAACGTTAATGCAAATATGGAACATCAAATGAAAAACAAAAAAAACTTTGGACAAATGTGGCGCATAGAACCTCCCATGCCACCAAGGTGGATCGTATTAGAGGAAGACTTTATTTTTTCGTTTTTTTATGATCTTTTAATTTAGAAAAAGAAAATTTTTCATAAAATAACAGCCCCAAACCATAATATTTGATTGGGACCATTCATGTTAACAAAACTTATATAGACAAACCACTCATCGCTTGTTTCAATATTGTTTTACTGCTATAATGAAGTGTTATTATAGAAGACCATATATAATAATAACATAATATTAAAATTAGTTCAGAGAAAAATTTGACTTTTATATTAAATGACCGTTACATGAAAATATTGTTATAGAGAGGTATGTGATGTTTGGCTAAAATTCTATGTTTTTGCATGTTATTTGCCTTACATTATACCTTGATCTTGTTAACTTTGGTGTGAATATTTGTGACTCGAGCTTAATAATAGTATTTTTATGTGCAGGAGTCAATTGGAAGTGGTTTGGGGAGTTTGCATGCAAATTGACATAAAAAAAGGAAAGAATTTGAAGGAAGTATAAGTTGGTGTCCAGGAATGCTTGGACATGAATTGGAGAAAAGTTGCACGAAATAGTACCTTAGAGCTACAAAATGGAGTAATAAAAGAAGACGTGCAAGGCAACGAAAAGTCACGGCCATAGAGAGTGCGTCGCGCAGAAATATTGGTGCTCCAAACAGTGTCTCACACAGAAATATTGGTTACAGTGCCTCGCGCCGACGATGCCATCCGAGCAAATTTTAATTCCTCACTAGTTTTGGACATGTAGACTTCAACTCCTACCTTATAAATACCTCTTAAAGTTAATTTTTTTAGATTGGACGAAGTGAGAGCACATAGCCGCCGTGGAGGCCGGAATTCATCAGATTTCATATTTCTTTCATCAAACTTAGTAACTTTATGTTTCTTTGGATGAATTGTTGTTTTGCTACCATATCTATGTGGAGCTAAACTTCATGTTTTAGGATTGTGGTTGTCATGAATATTGAAGTTTATTAATTATATTACCGTTAATTCGAGTTATCATCTTTGGTTGTTTCTCTAATTCTGTGCATAATTGCTTAATTGTTTGGCCAACAGTTGAGTTCTATTTACTATCTATGTTATACTTGGGAAAGCCGTGTTTAGATTAGAGTAGAATTAGAGAGAGCTTGTTTCAGAACCCGTGACACGGGGAAAGATTTCACGGTTAGGATAGAGATATACCTAACAGTCTTGCTTAGTTGAATACTGTATTATATTCGTTCATGATAGATTCAAGAGCATAGGAATATAGGGTTGATATATTATGGATAGACGAATAGTATTGTGGGAACATGCTATTTATATAAACGATTCAGTCAACTAGCAATCATAGATAATGTGGATTAACATGTGTAATTACGAACTCAATAGGATTGACAAACCGACCACAACCCTGGAATCTTCATCTCCTTTGATTAAAATCCAACCACAATCACTTGCTCCTAATTAATTTAGCTAATTACTTGTTTAATTTTCGCAATAGTAGTTTAGTAGAAAAATAATATTTTTTTATTTTCTTGGACAGTAAATTGACTTTAGTTTGCTTAGTTAACGATTAATTTAATTCTCTGTGGGTTCGACATCAGACTTTCGAATCTCTTTATTACCCGACGGCCACGTATACTTGCGTGTACTTGGTAACCAAGAGTCTGACTGTATATTTCAAAAATACTTCGATTATTAAAAGATTACAATTTGAATTGTATTTTTGAGAATTTGAATCTAACGATTCTCTGACTGTTATCGTTCAATTAAATTCACCGCTTTCCCTTGTTAATTATGTAAAGAACATTTTCGTAACATGGATCATGGATGTGTGAAATTACTTGTTATCAACAGCCTAGACTAAGAATTTTAAAATTAAAAGTTAAAAAGGAGAAAGTCTCTCATACAGTAGAATGTAGCTGTATTTGGAATTTATATCAAATTGATGAATACAAGAATAATTCACATTCATTTAATAATGATTATTGATGTATTTTTACTTTAATTTTAACTAATAATATTATTAAATTACTCGATCTTGTAAAATATTGAGTGCAAATAAATTTTAATTTTCTCCGAAAGTAATTACTAGGAGCTACTAGTCCTAGAAAATGAGAGATGTATGTAGGGGTGTTCGTCGATCGGTACGGTACGGTATTTAGATATTTTGGTTCGGTATTTTCGGTATTCGGTTTCGTAAAATGCTATACCGATACTGTACCTAATTAAATTCGGTATGGTTCTGTTTTTCTCCTTTCGGTTTTGGTTTATTCGGTTCGGTAACTTCAGTTTATTCAGTTTGAATACTAACTAGTGCATAAAGTCATAGACAGTAATATTCTTAATTAAAGTACTCAAAAGTACAAAATTAAAAACGTTTGTTGACAAAAGTTTTGTCCAAAACCAGCAAATACCAACCTAGAGAGAGAAAACTTAGAGAAATATCTTGTTACTTGGCAGCCCGATGCACTAAGCTTCCGCTATGCGCGAGGTCCGGGAAAGGGCCAGACCATAAAAGTCTATTGTACGCAGCCTTACCCTGTATTTCTGCAAGAAGCTGTTTCTGAAATATCTTGTTACTTGCTTAGAGTTAATTGATGAACTTAGAAAATAAAGGAAATTAAAATTTTAAATTTCTTATATTTATGTTATATTTAACAAAATGTGTATTGTGTAATATAATATATATTTCGGTACGATATCAGTATTTCGGTATTTTATTTTAAAATATCAAATACCATACCTAATACCAATTTTTTTTAAAACTTAAACCAAATACCATACCGAATACAAAAATATCGAATAACGAATACCAAAATTTTTGATTTCGGTACGATAATTCGATATTTAATAAATTATGCGTATGTGCGGAAAACAAAGAAAAAAAGAATAGAAGGACCAGCCTATGCATGCGTTTACGTTACGTGAGAACATTAATAATGTGGAACAAAAGGTTGGTCAACCCAACTAGCTAACCACTATCCCTAGTGCCATCCACCCTCACATCACATCTAACACATTTTCAACAACATTATGACTTCATAGTTTTAAATTCCTTGGTATATATATCTATTCATATTATCCATCTTTTAAGGTTTTCTACATATTCTTCAAATATTAATATTTAATAATTTTAATTATAAGAGTATCCTAATTAAGCGGACGCAATAATAATAATCGGTGATTTCTCTTCTAAGTGTTGGTGGATAGAAATATTCCATAAAATTAATCGAGGTACGCATAAGTTCGCCAGATATCCTGATTATAAAAAAATTATATATAGTAGATTTTATCTTGATCACTTTTTAAAAAAATTATAACTTCTTATATAATTCAAAATGTTAAAGATTTTAAAATAAATAAATAATCAGCTAAAAAGACTAATACTTGGAAGGGAGAAAGAATAATATATTGTATTCTTTTGTCCTTTTTCTCGTTGTATAAATAGCGACATAGACACGCTAACTTTCCCATAACCTCAAAGGCCAAACAGATAGTTTCTTCCCACGAAAGCAAAAATCTCCCTCAGTTTTTTTCCCCAACTACTTTTCATCATCATGTCTCAGGTACCAATTCCTTTTACCCTTCGTTTTCTTTTTCAGATCATTTTTATAATATTACATTCATACTGTTGTTTTACTCTTATCTGTTTTGCTAGTAATTGTCATTTGTCAACTATAATAATCTTGGAATTCTCTGAAGGGGATTGAATTTTTCTGGTTGTATATCCTGAATTTTGATTTGGATTTTCTCACTTTGAGCTGAAAATTGGTTCTTGGTGTCTGAATTTGTTGTTACAGTGTAAAGAATAGAAACATAAAGCTTTGAAGTTTTATACGATCACTCTTTTGCTTCTTGTTTGTTCCTTATTTCTAGTAATTTATTATCCAACTAGTAATCAATGGGTTTTTCCATCTCTTCTTTCTTGGGTTTCTTACCGTTCAATGATTTCAGGTTTACGAATAAATGTAAGATGGTTAATTATAGTTTATTATCTAAATACAAAGAAAATCTTCAATTTTTGAGCTTAAAAATCCTTTTCCCTTTTTGTTAATTGAGGCTGAGATGGGTTGACTCTCTTGAGTCTTGAAACGTACTATTTTAAATTGATAAATTGTTTGAAGTGTTACTCTTGTTTGGTGCGGATAATTAGCTCCATAATTAAATTTGAGATTAGTTTATCCCACGTTTGGTTGGAAATAAAATCACAATATAACTAATAACTAATACAAGAATTAATTATTCCGAGATTATAGTGTTATTGTATCCCTATGAAAGGGTGAGATAACAATCCGAGATAACTAATCCCTAAATAATTAATCCTGAATAACTTGTTTCCCAACCAGATGACCCCCTGCAGTGTCATATCCATCTAATTGATTGAGGCTTTAACTTATCCACGCTAACAATGTTTAATTATACTTTTAGGGGCCGTTTGGTTTGAATACGGCTTATGGCGTGATAAGTTATGTTGTGATAAGTTATGATGAAATTAGTTATGCTGAGATTAGTTATTCTGGTATTGTTTTTTATCCACTGTTTGGTATGTTGTATTAAAAATGACAATTGCATAATTTCTAAGAAGAAGATATACGTTATCCCGACACTAATTACCCTACCCTCTACAAAGTATAAGTTATCCTGATACTAATTTTAACCCGAAATAACTTATACCGGGTTTGCTAACCAAACAAAGTATTAAGGTGGTATTAAATTTTTATACCAGCACTATACCTTCTTATACCTCGTACCAAAACTACCCCTTAGTGTACTTTAACGTGCATGTTGTAATAGGAAACCAGTCATAGTTTTCAAGTTACTAATTCTACTTATTATGAAAAATAATTTCTTACACTGTTAATATATAAAAGTTAAACTTAATTAATTGAAAGTCTTTTTCTTTTTTTTGTCTATTGATCATCTAATTCTTATTCCCTAAATGATAGCAGACAGTTGTTCTCAAGGTTGGCATGTCATGCCAAGGTTGTGTAGGAGCTGTGAACAGGGTTTTGGGGAAAATGGAAGGTACTTATATATATAATTGCACTTTTATTATCTTAGCTTGATACAGTTGCCACAATTATTTGAACTGCCTTTTTTATAAATCCCCTATACCTAATTTAATTAATATAAATCTCCTATGACGAAAATTTTCTTCCTTTTCTTCAATGGCAAAATGCAGCATTTAATTAAAATTACACTTTGTTTAATTTTAGTACTTCTGTTTTAATTTACAATTGCATAGACGTGTATCATTCAGTGTGTAGCAATTTTCCTCTGTTGTATATTGTATAAATATTTGTTGCTCCAATATTGTTTCCTTTGATATCTGTCAATGAGAATATAAGTTACCAAGTGTGAGAGAGAGTGTGTGTGTGTATATATATATATATATATAATATATGTTTTATGTAAATTTTGAAGTGTGATGAAGCTGATTGGTGTAGAAATGACATCAGGTAGCCACTCTAAAGAGCTGCTATTTAGGAATTAATCAGTGCGTCCTGAATTTCAGTTTTTCAGTTCAATTTTTCGGGACAAAAATGTCCTAAATTCTCCAGAGGTTAAGATTTTCAATTTAAAATTTCAGGACAAAACACATATTAGCTATTTTTTAAATAGTATCCGTGAGAATGACTATCTATGCACTTGCTAGTGATTGGTTTTGTTTATTAACTAGCTAAAAGTAGCCTCAAAATGCACCCTTTGCAGTCCATTTTGTTCATATAAACCATGTTTAGGGTTATTCCAATGTCTTTCTTTTGGTTAATTTCCCCCGACCATAGGAATATCAACGTCCATTGGTTGAGGGATAGCCTGCATTCCACAGTTTAGGTGAAGGGTTCAAACCCTTTCCTAGGTTTGTATTCCCTTCCCTTTCCTC
>AWOL01S0016566.1:135651-150107 GCA_000715115.1 Nicotiana otophora | reverse complement strand
ACCTAGAAGATCTGAAGGAAATACATCGGAGAACTCCCGAACTATAGGCACTGAATCAATAGCTGGAGTCTCTGTAATAGTATCACGAACATAAGCAAGATAAGCTAAACAACCCTTCTCAACCATGTGTTGAGCCTTCATAAAAGAAATAAACCGATTAAATGAACTAACAGACGAACCCTTCCATTCCAGCCTAGGCAAAGATGGAATAGCCAAGGTAACAGTTTTGGCATGACAATCTAGAATAGCATGGTGTGAAGATAACTAGTCCATACCCAGAATAATTTCAAAATCGGTCATCTCGAGCAATAAGAGATCTGATCTAGTTTCATAATCACAAAATGTAATAATACACGACTGGTAGATCCGGTTCACAATAACAGAATCACCTACAAGAGTGGACACATAAACAAGAGTACTCAAGGACTCACGAGAAACACCCAGGAAATGAGCAAATAGAGATGACACATATGAATACGTAGATCCTGGATCAAATAATACTGAGGCATCTTTGCCGCAAACAGAAATAATACCTGTAATCACAACATCTGAGGCCTCTACATCTGGTCTAGCCGGAAAAGCATAGAACCGAGCTAGAGCGCCAAGTGGCTGGCCTCCGTCTGGCTGACCTCCACCTCTATGATGACCCCTACCTACCTGTCCTCCACCTCTTGGTGGTCGGACTATTGGTGGAGCAACTGGTCTGGTAAGCATAGGCTGCTGACCCTGCTGTACTGGTCTACCCTGAAGCCTGGGGCAAAATCTTCGCATGTGACTGGGATCCCTGCACTCGTAACAACTCTTTGGTGCAATGGCTGCTGACTAAGAGTCTGGCCCTGGGGAACTGAATGCCCACTGGGAGGACCCTGAATAGCTGGTGGGCGATAAGAACTCTCTAGTATAGCACTGAGATAAGGTCGCACTGGAGCACCTTGAGGAGGCGGTGGTGCTGGATATGGGGGCCTGCTGGACTGCCCTCTCACGAACTGACCTCTGCCCCCAGACGGAGCACCTCTGAACTCTCCAGAATAACTAAACCGCTTATCTCCAATAACCTGCTCCCGGCTATGCTGTCGTACACCCTCAATCCTCCGGGCTATTTCCACGACTAGCTCATAAGAAGTACCCATCTAAACCTCTTGAGCCATAGTGGCCTGAATGCCAGTATGTAAACCCGCAATAAACCTCCGCACTCTCCCCGCCTCAGTAGGAGTATCATAAGTGCATGGCGAGATAACTCAGAGAACCTCGCCTCATAATCGGTCACTGACAGCTGACCCTGCTAGAGCTGCTCAAACTGAAACCGCAACTCTTCCCTCTGAGAGGGTGGAATATACTTGTCCAAGAAAATACGAGTGAACCTGTCCCAAGTCATGGGAGGAGAATCTACTGGTCTGCCAAGACATAAGACAACCACCATCTACGGGCCCTACCCTCTAGCTGAAAAGTAGAGAAGTCAACCCCATGAGATTCCAATATCCTCATGTTGTGCAGTCAGTCACTGCAACGATCAATGAAGTCCTGTGGATCCTCATGTCGCTCACCCCAAAGATAGGAGGATGTAGTCTAATCCATCTGTCCAATAGTTTCTGAGGATCAGCGGCTACAGCTGGCCTAGGCTTAGGTGTAGCTGCTGCCACTGGCTGGGCTCCACCCACGGGTAATGCACCCTGGGTCTGATATACAACAGCTGCATGTCCATGAGCCTGTGCGGTAGGGGTCTGTGCTCCCCCGCACGCCTAAGATGTGGCTGGGTCTACCGGAAATAAACCGGCCTGAGTCATATTGTCCATGAACCGCAACATATGACCCATGACATCCTAAAACCCTGGTGCAGATGTGAAATTCACCGGAGCTGGCTCTGCCATAGGCACCTCACCCTGTTCCTCAATAATGGGATTCTCTGCTGGACCCACTAGCGGCATAACTGGAATAGTCCTGAGACGTCCTCGCCCTCTACCATGGGCTGGAGCCCTCCCTCGGCCTCTGGCAACTGGGGGGGGGGTAGCTCTTCCCTGGTCTGGAACCTCATTAGAGTGCGTTCTCACCATCTATGAGAGAATAAAAGAAGGATATTTAGTACTACATTAATTGCACGATGGAATTTGAAGAAAGGTAGTTTCCTAACACCCTATAGCCTCTCGAAGATAAGTACAGACGTCTCCGTACCGATCCGCAAGATTTTATTAGGTATGCTCATAACTTGTGAGACCTACGTGAAGCTAGTGCTCTGATACCATATTGTCACGGCCCAATTTTACCTATAAGTCATGATGGCACCCAACACTACATCTAGGCAATCCAACCAGAAATTTAAAATAACCAAGAAAATAATAAGATACCAAATTCTATCAATATGTGTGCCAAGACCTGGTGTCACAACTGTATGAGCATCTAGTAGATTCTAAGCAACTCCAAATACTATCTGAAATGAAAATAGACAGAATTAAAAATACAAGAAGAGGCACTGGTAGCTGCAGGACGGCTCAGAAAGGCAGCTCACCACTACGCTCCTGGATAACGAGGATGTGCGATGATAGGTCCTCCACTAGTATCTGTCTCAGATCCTGCACAAAAAGTGCAGCAACTGTAGCATGAGTACGTAAACAACATGTACCCAGTAAGTATCAAGCCTAATCTCGAAGTGGTAGAGACGAGATGGCCGACTTTGACACTCACTAGGGTCAACAATAATAAATAGAATAAATTATAATTATTCAAATCAACATGATTCACAAAGTTAACAATAATTTTATTCAATTAGCAAAAATAATAAAAATCCTTCAAATGCAACAATTTCCAATCTATTAATTAAATTCTTCAATTTCGATAAAATTTCCAATTTATCAAATAGCTTTACAAACTGCAATTCAATTTCAATAAATTTTCAATTTATCAAATAGCTTTACAAGCTGCAATAGACTGTTCAAGTATCGTGTAATTAGTATTATTATTAAGCACGATTTCTGCCGAGGTCGTACGGCCCGATCCAGAGTTTCGTGTACACTGCTGAGGGACGTGCGACACGATCCATAGATGTATCTATCCTGCCGAGGCGTTCGGCCTGCTCCATAAGAAAAGATGACATTTTCTTATGTACCTCCGGAAAGAGAGTATATTTATTATAAGATAAATTCGGGAGGAAGAACAATTTCTCTTAACAATTACTTAATTTAAATAGAAAATCAAGCATATGAGATTTTCATCCTTTAATATTTTTATCAAAACAATTCACAATATATTCATATATATATATATATATCAATTAATATTAATTAAATAAAGAATATAATTTACACAAGTAATTCATGCTTTGAGTCCTAAACTACCCGGACTTTAGCATAAATTATAGCTACGCATGGACTCTCGTCACCTCGTGCGTACGTAGCCCCCACAATTAACAATAATTATTTAATTTAATCACCTATGAGGTAATTTCCCCCTCACAAGATTAGACAAGAGACTTACCTTGTCTCAAAGTCCACTTTTAGATTACCGCGTCACGTAAAATTCTCGATTCGACGCCGAAAAATCCGAAGCTATCCAAATATTATACAAGATAATTAATATATGCTCAAAAATTCAAAATTCATCTATTAAATAAATTACCCTATCCAAAATAGTAATATTCCTAAAATTTACCCTGAGCCCACATGCCCGGATTCCGGAAATTTTCGGATGAAAACGTTACCCATAATCTCAAGAACTCAAATATATAATTTCTATCGAGTTCCATAACTATTTTCGTGGTTAAAATCTCATTTTTATAAAAATCTAGGTTTTTTATCTAAACCTTTGAATTATAAGATTTACTAGTTATAAACTACCCATAATCTATGTATTTAACTCAAAGTGTGTAGAATTAACTTACCTTCAAGTTGTTAGTTTAGATCCCCTCTCAAAAAGCTCCAAAATCGCCCAAGAATAGAAAGAAATGGGCACAAATGACTGTTTTTCCCATTCTTAAAGTTCTCTGCCAAAAAGGCATTTCGCACCTGCGGCTCCTAAGCCGCTTCTGCGTCTCCGCATCTGCAGAAAATGCATCGTAGATGTGATTCCCCCTAAGCCGGCTACGTTCGCTTCTGCGGTCAGCGGCTCGCATCTGCGAGTCCGCTTCTGCGACTTGTATATCGCATCTGCGATGCGTTTCTGCGGTTGTACCTGCGCATCTGCGCACTTTCCGCTTCTGCGGTGCCCTTCACGCACCTGCGGATTCGCACCTACGGCGGCCAAGCGTAGTTGCGGTTATAGCAGAAGCTGAAAGCTTCAGCTGTGACTCCAAGGTTCAAAATTGATCCGAGCCTTGTTCGGTTAACACCCGAGGCCCCTAGGGGCCCGCCCGAACATAACAACAAGTTCGTTATCATAAAACAGACTTGCTCGAACCCTCGGAACGTATAAAACAATATCAAAACTAAGAATCATACCTCAAACCAAATTGATTCAACCTAGAATTTTCAAATTCTCCAAACGCGCTGAAATATACTTGTACTACTCGGAATGACACAAAAATTTGCGTGCAAGTCTTAAATCACTATACAGAACTATTCCCAAGATCGGAATTCCAAACGGACTTCAATTACTCAAAAACCTACTCCAAACCAATTTTAAAGAACTTTAAACCTTCAAATAGTTAATTTTCACTATTAAGCGCCAAAATGTTCCCGGGTTATCCAAAACCCGAATCGAACATACACCCAAGTCCAAACTCATCATACGGACCTATTGGAACCGTTAAATCCCGATTGCGGGGTCGTTTTCTCAAAATGTTGACCGAATTCAAATTTGGCCTTTTAAGGCTAACTTTAAGAACCAAGTGTTCCGATTTTAACCCAAATACTTTCAAATCCCGAACCAACCATCCCCGCAAGTCATAAATCAATAAAAGCACATTCGAAAAGTTTTATTTTAGGGAGCGGGCTTCTAAAAGTAAAAATGAGCGGTTGGGTCATTATAGTTAAGATATTAGTTATTTCAAACATTGTCAAGATACCAATTATTCTCTACGATATTAGTTAACAATATGTAATGTTTAGTACTTTTAGTTTTTTAAAAGTATGTAGTTGAAATGCCTAGTTATAAATAATATCTAATACATTTCTTAAATGTACATGTATTTGTCACATATTAAAATTTACTTATTTTGTATTTTATTATTTTTATTTTGTAATTATTAATATAATTGTTATAAAAAATACTTTCTACGCTCGCATCTAACTTTCTTATATTCATATGAGTTGGTAAAAGTATTAAATTCGTTATTAAATTTTTTTAATTAATTTAAATAACAATATTATTTATTTATAAAATTTATTCACATGTTAATCTAAAAATATTTATTTAAGTTTGTAATTATACTTGTTCAACCAAATATGATAGTGAGAATTACCATATAATTACGTTGTGACAAATAAACATGCCATTAAAATTATTATACTACAAAATTATCAGGGTGTTTAATTTTACTCTAATAATTACACTGCGAGGTAATTACACCTTACTTTCCGGACTGACCATCAGTAAACTCTCATTCCGCTGTCGTTGATTAAAAGGAGTTATCTAATGAAATGACCCGCTTTAATATATTTTTTAATAAATAGTTCCTAGTGATCGAACTGTCATACTTTCTCATTTATGTTTTTTATTCTCCAACTAGTCCACGTATTTTGCACCCCCAAAGCCAGTGTATCAAATATCTATTTACACAATCTGCATGGTTTGTTTAATCATCATTCTCAAACGTCATTCTTGTTATTTGTAACTAAATATTTCAAATGACGAAACAAAACAAAGGGAAGGTACCACTAAAGAACCTCTGCAACTGTTCAATACTAAACTACACAATTATACTAATTAAGTTTGTTTCACAATCTATATGGCTTGTTTCATTTGCACGCTCAAGATTGAGACATTATTTTCTTCACAAGTTGGCATGCAAGTTCAACACATGAATATTCCTGAAAATATTCGACAGTTAGTAATTTTTATTTATGGAAAGTATCGATATTCATTACTGTCACGATCCAAAATCTCGCCTTAGGCGTCGTGATGACACCTAATCTCTAAGACTAGGTAAACTGATTACTTACAACAATTAAGCTAGTTTAACAATGATATTATAAAACAAAGTTTAATATAAAAATTAAAAACCGATATAAAGGTGAAACAAGCCTACGTGGCAATAATCACAACAACTTCCCAAGACTAGGTAATACAGAGTCACGAACTCTAGCTGGATACATAGAAAGATCTAAAAAATCAAAATACAATACTGTTTGGATAACAAGCTGACAGTACAATAAAAAGGGAAAGGACTCCAATGGATTACGACGATCAAACAACTCTACCTTGAATCCTCACGATCAAGAAGCTAACTCTGCCTGAGTCCGATATCTCCAAAACCTGGATCTGCACAAAAATATGCAAAAGTATAGTATGAGTACACCACGGTCGGTACCCAGTAAGTATCAAGACTAACCTCAGTGGAGTAGTGACGAGGTAGACGTCAAGACACCTACTAGTCAAAACAACCTGTGCAGTATAGAAGTATAAAGCTAATAATGAAAGCACGAATAGTAAATGGCAACAAGAATCAATATTTGATATAAACAGTAAAGTAATAAGAACGCCGTTAAAGTACCAGTAAAACCAAATAAGGAAAATAAATGACAATAAATTAATCAAGCCGTTCTAACACAAGTCTCACAACGAATTACTCTGAGATACCTCATCTCATAATCACAAGACACGAGTCCCAAATCACGAATCATACACTCACGGCACCTTGTGCCCACATTTTCAATTACCATCGCACGAACAACTCACGTACCAATATCTCAATCCGTCCGGCATGCTCATAGGCTCACAATCACAATCCGTCTGGCATGGTCACATGCTCAATATCAAAATTCGCCCGGCATAATCACATGCTCACTATCATAATCTGCCCAGTGTGGTCACAAGCTCAATGTCACAATGAAAGCAGATAATACAAGAACACATGAGAATGATCAATGAATGTCAAGTTTCATACTCCTGAACTGGTATAAGTGGCATGCTATGGTGTATGCTTGTGCAGTATACTATTACAATCCAAGTCAACAGGTAATATCAAAGACATCGAGTAGCTCATTGAAAGCAACACAACAAACCACGTGTTACACCCTATATTTTCGTACATGAAAGTACGCCATAAGTAAATGATGTAAGCTCAAAAAGGATGAAATCCTTCTACAAGGCTAAGGAAGGTTTATTGAAGTATTAGGTAAGTTAGAATGAATGAGACTTTTTAATCATGATTTAAATGAGTTTAAAGTCATGATATGGCTATATATGATGTTTGGATATGAAATACAAAGTTTGTGAAAAATCAGATTTAAGTTGCGGAAAAACCGACTAAGGATTTGCCTTGTAATGAAGCGTTTTGAGAAATACATTTCATGTATTATATGAGGTCTTTTTGGGACATATTATATACCAAAATGAAGGTCTTGGAACCTAATTTCCAACTGTCCAAACCATTTATTCATACGACATTGGGGCAGAGAAATATGGATTTTTAAAATAGGGTCGCCAAGTCACGTTGCCGCACTTCGGAGAAACTGGCAGGTTTATAGGCCAAGTTGCGACGCAGTTTTCTCCCAATATATAGAGAGTTACATGGAGATATTTATATAAAATTAACCCTATGTGTCTAGTTTCCAACTCTGCAAACTGTTTGTCAATACGATATCGAAATAGAGAGATACAAGTGTCCGAAGTGGCACTGCTCAAGCTGCCAAGCACGCAGCTTACCCATCTGCTTAGAAAATTGAGGCGGTGGTCTTATCCCCTTATATCTCGTCAACAATACATATGTTACTCACAAAAAACCACTCTCAAGATCTCCAAAATCATCCCTAACATATCTCAAGATCACAATAACCAAACTCAAGGAAACAACAACTCAAATCATCATCAAAGATGTTAAAGACTACAAGAGAATACTTCTATGGTGTTGTGGTGTGATTGAGGGCTATTGTGAGCTAAGTTGAGATAGGGTTTCGAGTTGTAGCTGCTGTACAAGGTATGTATAACATCTTCTTGATTGTTCCTAAGGTTAATCTTGTGTTGGTTATATTATTTGAGTGAAAAATCATAAGATAGCACTTGAAAGAACATGAGATATGATTGTCTTTTTGGTTGGACTATTTTGTGGCTAAATATATGGTTTGTGGTGGCTGAAAATTTGAGAAATAATTTGATAATGTTGTGGCTGATGTTGTTAAGATTTTCTAGGTGTTAATTAAGTTTATTGAAGAAGAAAAGATGAAAAACATATGATTGACGATAAAAATTAAGGTGCTAGATGTATGAGGCTGTTTTGGAAGGTATTTTGTGGATGTTTTAAACTAGAAATAATATGGTACACATAAGTATGATGTTCTAAAGGTTGTAAATTAATTTATGGAATAAGAGTTGGATTCAATTTATATCTTGTTATGAGTAAAAACGAGCTTGCCGCTCAATATGATTGTTAAGATAATCGGAGAAACTCATATTGGATTGTATCGTTGTTGTTGTTATTGTTTGTTATAGTTGTTGTTGTTGGGCTGTTGATGACCCTTAGTGGTCTTTGGGTTGTATTAAAAATAGGGGAGTTGTTGTCCTATTTTCCTTAAGTCATACGACTAGCCAAATACGATGATACGACATTATATGTTAACGACAATATCATTTCACTTGTTATAGATGAAAGAAGTTGTGTTGAGCTTGGTTGAGTAATAAGGAAGAGATCATACAGGTATGTTAAGGCTATCCCTTCTTTCTTTTGGCATGATCCAAGCAACGATACATAAACGAGATGCTATTCCATAAGTGGTTCTACTCTTAGCAGTTAAGGATGTCTATGTTATTCATTCATGCAAAATGATATTCAAGCATGTCTAAATATGTTCCTAAGTCTCTATTGAGGTATTTGATAAAGATGTTAATGTTTATAATATAGTGATACATGCATCTTCATGCATTTACCACCGTGCTACGGCCGGTTGGGCAGTCATGCATATTCATTTACCACCGAGCTACGGCCGGTGGGGCAAACATGCATCTTCATTTACCACCGTGCTACGGCCTGTCGCGCAGTCATGCATTTACCACCGAGCTACGGCAGGTTGGGCAGTTATACATTTACCACCGAGCTACGGCCGGTCGGGCAGTCATATATTTACCACCGCGCTACGGCCAGTCGAGCAGTTACCACTAATCAGTTGGGCAGTCATGCATCATACAATATGGATAATAGTCTTAAAGAGAAGTATTATATATATAAGTATACTAAGTATGCATATACGGTGGAACTTCAGAGATTCAGGTTGATTCTTATATGTCTCTAATTAATGTTGACTTATTGTTATGTTTCAGTTCCGCCTTACATACTTGGTATATTATTTGTATTGATGTCCTTTTGTTGGGGACGCTGCATTCATGCCTGCAAGTATAGATAATCAGTTTGACGAGCCTTCATAGTAGACAAGATTGACATTCAATGAAGAATCGATAAGATTCCACCTCGTTCGGAGTACAGCCAAGTTTACGAGTCATCGTGTCAAAGTTTTGCTACAGACTTATGGGTAGGCCGGTACCCTATCCCATGTGATGTCAAATAATCTTAGAGGCTTTGTAGACAGAGGTTCATTTTGTACAGTATGTCAGAGGACTTGACGGCCCATATGTATTCATGTTTTAAGAAAGATGGTTCATTGATATAATGTTTTCCTACTTACAGTTGTACATTGTGAGTTGTGGCCATGTGGGCCCAAAATAGTTACAAAGGGAATGAGTTCAGCTAACTCGACCTATGTATGTTCTAGTTTTGGTCGAACGTTCATAAGTTACAGAGTGGTTCGCTCGGGCTAGCACGGCACCGGGTGCCAGCCACGCCTCCCCAGGTTTGGGGCGTGACACCACGTAAGGTGTATGACATATACAAGAAAAATCACACCATCTCACGAATATCATCAACATAATGTCCCCAGGACATCGCACGAATATCATCAACATAATGTCCCCAGACCATCACACACCATCCCTGACATTGCCACCCTTATCTCTCCGTATTGATGACATCATAATAGCTACTCTTATCGCTCCGCCTAGAAATTTACACAATAGCCACCCTTTTCACTTTGATAGCCACCAGTATCACTCCGCTCTAACAATATCATTAGCCACCCGTATCAGTTTGATAGCCACCCATATCACTCCGCATAATATCCACCCTTATCACTCCGCCCATACAATAACGTAATAGCCACTCGTTTCACTCCGTACAATCAACAACATGGAGATGCCACCCTTATGCTTCGCATAACAACAACAATGAGAGGCCATCCTTATGCTCTGTATAACAACAATCAATCCACGCAACAAATTCACATGTGCTAACATCACAACAACACGACATATCAACTCGTACCACAAGTGCACATAGGCCACAACCTTTCCAAAACAACAATACAAATATCACCACATCACATAGCCTACGGCTCAAACACGATGGGTACAAAATCTCAATAACAATAAAATGAATGGGAAAGTAACTCAATAATGAACAAAACCCCATTAAACACAAGTTCAACTAAAATAGATTAATAACTTTCAATAACTTCAACTTTAATTAATTGTTTAAGAATAAACTCAATACTGAAGGGATTTTCATGAAATGGCAAACAACGAAATATAGTGTATGACATAAGCTAACAATGAAAGAGATGGCATGAACTAGAACCTACGTCTAAATGCATGAGAATAACTCGGCAACGAAAGAATATCATGTAACCACAATTTCAATTAGTAACTCAACAATAACGGAAGTCACATAATAATAAAAGAGGTAACAACTTCAAATAAATACATAAGAGTAAACTTGACAAGTAAAAGATATAACATGTGCTAACAACTCCAAATAAAGACATGAAAGAACAAACTTGATAAATAAAAGATATAACATGTAACAACTTCAAATAAATACATGAAAGAAGCCTAAGAGTCTAAATCGGTCAATTTTCACATATAATTTCGAGCACGCACTCGTCACCTCGCGTACACGTCTTTCACATAATTCAATTAATACAATAAATCTCAAATCCTAAAGGATAGTTTCCCATACAAAGTTAGGCAAGATACTTACCTCAAAGAAGCTAAATCAATACTCTAAAATGACCTTCTCATGTAAAA
Organism: Nicotiana otophora; assembly: GCA_000715115.1. Lineage (NCBI taxonomy): Eukaryota > Viridiplantae > Streptophyta > Magnoliopsida > Solanales > Solanaceae > Nicotiana > Nicotiana otophora. The sequence continues at coordinate 138,890 of AWOL01S0016566.1, read as the reverse complement.
CAACCTCAGGACGGCTCAAATCTAGCCAAAATAACTTAATATCATAAATAAAAATCATAGGAAATAATTTTGGATAATAAAGCTTCAATTTTTAATGAAAAATTAAAAGTCAACCCCAAGTCCGCACCTTGGAACCCGACAAAACTCATAAAATCTGAACACCCATTCCGATACGAGTCCAACCATACTAAAATTATCCAATTCCAACATCAAATCGGCCTTCAACTCCTCATTTTACATTTTAGAAAGTTGTTACAAAAATTCTCAATTTTTTCAATTCAAATCACTAATTTAATGATAAAAATAAAGATAGAATCATGAAATATAATCAAATCCGGGTCAAGAATACTTACCCCAATCCAACACGTGAAACTCCCCACCAAAATTGCCCAAATCCGAGCTCTCTAACTCAAGAAGTGATAAAATAACTAAAGCCCTCGAAATAGAGTAAAATAAGTCTTCCCGGGCATTAATACACCGTGATCGTGGAACAACACATGCAATCGCGAAGAAGGAACAACACTTCCCCCACAAAAGCACTACGCGAACGCGCAGTTAGGGACGCGAACTCAAATACCACTACCTCAGCTTTCGCGATCGCGGACTACTATATGTGAACGCAAAGAAAAAAATACCGGCCTCCCTAGCATGGTTGCCCACTATGCGATCGCATAACTCCTACCGCGAACACACTGAATCAACACACACAAGTTCGTGATCGCGGACCTCACAATGCGAATGCTATGAAGGAAATAATGTCCAGTCACCAAACAGCCTACGCGATCGCGGATGACTCTTCGCGATCGCGAAGAAGGACATCAGACACCAGAAATCAGCAGTCCAAAATATGATACTCACTGGGAATATACTCAAACTGTACTTCTGCACCTTGCTTGCAGATCTTGGAGCAGAGTTGTTGTGTATGACGAAGGCTAGCATTGGAGTTGTACGAGAAATCCATTCAAGCTACCACTTTTTCATGGTACTTTATGACTTATAATTCTGTTTATGTAAACTTCAAATAGATATCTTCGTACCAGCTTTGTAAATCCAAATCTTAATGGTTCATGACTTGTATTACCAATCGTTAGAATATTGTATGGAGTTTAGCCATCTTATTTATTGATTATTTATGATCTTTCGTTAGAATTGTGTTAACTGTTGTTTAGCTTACCTCACGAGTAGGTTTAGGTGCCATCACGACTTGGTAGAATTTTTGGTCGTGACATCTGCTTTTCTCTCATTTTTTTCTCAGAATTTTGCCTAGGAAATTACTTTCAAAATCCAAAAAAATAGCAGTTTGTGTCGGCCTCTCCAAATAGAGAGGCTAAGTTTATATATAGCTAGATTAGGTTTTTCTTACCCACTTTCTATTCTATATTTTACCCTTTTACCCCACTTCCTCCCAAGTATCCTATGTTTTTTTACCAATCACATTCATTTTACCTCTTTCCTAGCACCTTCCAGTCGGTTACTAAAAGATTCCTTCAAGTATTTTTCCCCCAATCACCTTTAACATCTAAATATCTACCCTTTTAGCTCAAATTCTACCATATCTTCTAACAACTTTCTTTTACCTTTTACTATACCTGACCTCAAAAGAAGGGCCTGGGTCAAATAAGAATGGGTTAAAAGACTTGGGCTAGTTTACATCTACCCCAGGAGCCCAATCTAGGTTATGAATTCTTCTGGGCCTGTTTGTCAAACAAGACAAGCCCCGTTCTACTAAGTACTAGCATACACTCAGAACCAAACCCTAAATCCCAAATCAATACTCTTCGACTAAGGTCCAACACCAAACTAATAGCAGTTATATTAATTACATCTAAAAGCAACTACATAAGTAAGCCTAATTAAATATGCAACTAATTAAAGCTAATAAACTAACATACAATTAACTAATCAATTGCATGAATAGATATTACAGTCAAATGAGAGAAAAAGAAAAGAAGAAAAACTAGGGTTTATTAATTTTGGACAGTGGCTTGATCGAAAAAACTCAGTGGTGGCCAATTCGGCATGTCCAACCACCAAAGGACCTTGTCCTAAGATATCCACTTTGGATTTCAATATCTTTGCGGATCTTCTTGGGGTAAGGGCTCTGAGACCTAGTCTTTGAGAAGAAAAACCAATTATATAGTGTTTTGAGTTTAATCTGGCCAGTCAACAAAGTTTGACCAAACTTTGGTCACTATGAAATTACCTAAAACTATAACAACCCGTCCGATTGTTTTGAGAGTTGTAGCCATATTTTTCCATTTATTACTTATTTTATGCTTATTAGTTGCTATGTGACTTGCCGGGGTAGTTGGTTCGGGTCCGGAGAGGTTTCAAAATGAGATGAGACACTTAGTCTCAAACTTGGAAGCTTAAGTTGAAATGGTTGACGGATGTCGACTTGTGTGTAAATGTCACGACCCAAAATCTCACCTGTCGTGATGGCACCTATCTCAATACTAGGCAAGCCAAAAATCCTAATAAACCACTATTTCTTTTAAATTTGAAAACAAAATAATTAAATTCAGTAGAAGAAATCTCAAAATTTCAAATATATCACTCCCAAAACCCGGTGTCACTGAGTACATGAACATCTAATATAAATACAATGTTTGACTGATAAAAACCACCGCCTGAAAGTATAGAACAGTACAATAACTGAAGCAAAGAGAGACAAGGTCAGCGGACGCCAAGCAGCTACCTTGATAGTCTCCAACTGATAGTACTCTGAAATCGAACAATCTCCGTGTCCGAAAGCACCTGGGTCTGCACACGAGGTGCAGAGTGTAGTATGAATATAACTAACTCAATAAGTAACAAGACTAACCTCTGGGCTGAAAGAAATGATCAGCTCTGCAGGTACAGTCCAGTAAAAATAATAGTACAAAAATATGGGCATGCTCTTTCAAGTTCAACAGATAAACTTAGTACAAGTGAAATAGATCAATACTGCATGATATAAGGAATATGACATCTCAGTAGCAAGACCTCATGTAGATACTGGTCACCAATTATTCTGTCACTCGGTACAATTTATGGCCAGTCCAGCCCCGGGGTGTTCCAACCCATATATATATATATATATATATATATACATACACACACACACATCGACTGACAGTGAGTTATTCAGTACCATATAAGGCCAATCCATCCCTGGGATAATTTATCCTCAAATGCAAATGATACGGACAAGATCCATGTCTAGGTAAATTCACTACAATATAAATAAGTAAGGCAAG
>AWOL01S0016566.1:82147-120550 GCA_000715115.1 Nicotiana otophora | reverse complement strand
ATATATATATATATATATATATATATATATCGCCTTGTCACGCCGCATGTGCATAAATCAATAGTAATAATAGCACGGCAGAAACCTCGTGCAAACCCCCGAACAAAACATCCCAACAATATAACGTGCCAATATCACATCTCATAAATTGCACCTCAAGTTCTCAAATATTACAACATATCACAGATTTGTACATCAAGTGCTCAAATATTACAATTTATCACAGATTGCATATCAAGTACTCAAATATTATAATTTTTCACAAAATTCAACAATACATTATTTTTCACAATAAGGAGCCCATGGCTCGACCATAATGTGCACAAAATATTAACAAATATATCCGAAAGCGAACAACTCAACAAAATAATATTTCACATAAAAATCAAGGTGGCAATCACACCAAATCATCATATAAAAATAAATCCAACAAAACAAGGATTTAAGCAAGACAATTAAATGATTTAATAAGTGCTAATAATTTCCAATTTAATACATAAGGGCGTCTAAAGATTTTAACTAATGTAATTTGTACATATAAACCAAGTACGTACTCGTCACCTCGCGTACATGGTTTTCAATTACACAAATTACACATAAGATTTAATGCCTAAGGGGAATTTCCTCCACTCAAGGTTAGGCAAGATACTTACCTTTTCGAAGTTATGCCGATATTCCAAAAATCACTTCTTGCTTGAATTGACCTCCGGACCGCTCAAATCTATCCAAATTGTAACACTTCATTAAAATTCATCGGAAATAATTCCGGATAATAAAACGTCGACTTATAAATTTATCCTAAAAAAGTCAATAAAAGTCAATGCGAGGCCCTCCTCTCAGAACTCAACATAATTTTTACGAAATCCGAACACCCATTCCGATACGAGTTCAACCATACCAATTTTATCCAATTCCGATAACAACTCGACCTCTAAATCTTAAATTTTCGTTTTTGAAAGATTTTGCCAAAATATTAATTTCTTCCATAAAAATCCAAATTAAATGATGAATATAATCATAGATTCATGAAATATAAACACTTTAGGATATAAAACACTTACCCCAATCCATATGGTAAAAATTGTCTCAAATATCACTTCAATCCGAGCTCCATAGCTCCAAATATGCTAAAAATGCCTGAAACCTCGAAATATAGCTACTGCCCAGGTATTTACTCTTCGCGATCGTGTAAAATACTTTGCGATTGCGAAGCACAACTTTTCTCAGCCCAAAATTTGCCTGTCGCGTTCGCGAAGAACAAGTGCCCAGCTCTTCCAGACAGCCTCTAGTAAAATGGTTATAACATTTTGTACAAAACTTCAAAGTATAAATGGTTTACCTTTCTGAAAACTAAACACCAAGGGCTACAACTTTCATGTTTTGCTCATCTCCCGTGTGTTTATAGATTGTGAGATATAAGCTGCCAAAGTTAACCCTATGCAATACAAATTTCTTCTTAGTGATTTCCAAACTCTTCCCAGATAGCATGTAGTGTATTAACTATAACCTTTTGTACGCAACTACAAATGCCAAATGGTTTGATTTTCTGAAAACTAGATACAAAGGGCTACAACTTTTATTTTTGGATCGTCTCTAAATTTCTTATAGATTTCGAGATATAAGCTTACAAAGTCGGGTCAGTGCAGCAGGATTTTCCTCTTCGCGATCGCGAAAAGGCTTCCGCGATCGCGATTCACAGTATCCAAACAACAAAATTGCTCTTGGCCAAAAATCAGCAGCTAAAAATGGCTTAGAAATTGTCCGAAACACCCCGAAACTCACCCGAGCCACTCGGGAACCTGTCCCAACATACCAACAAGTCTTCAAACATATTACAAACTTAGTCGAAACCTCAAATCACATCAAACAATGCTAAAACTCCGAATCATACCCCAATTCAAGCTTAATGAAATTAAGAAATTTCAACTTCTACATTCGACGCCGAAACCTATCAAGTCAAGTCCGATTGACTTCAAATTTTGCACACAAGTCATAAATAATATAACAGACCTATGAAAATTTTCAGAATTGGATTCCGACCCCGATATCAAAACGTCAACTCCCCGGTCAAACTTCCAACTTAAACTTCCTATTTTCACCATTTCAAGCCTAATTTCACTACGGACATCCAAATATTTTTTCGGACACGGTCCTAAGTCCAAAATCACCATATGGAGCTATTGAAATCATCAAAATTCGAATCCGAAGTCGTTTACACATAAGTCAAATCTCCGATCAACTCTTTTCATTTAAAATTCAAAAATGAGAATTATTCTTTTAATTAAATTCCGAATCTTCCAAAAATCAAACTCGACCATACCCGCGGGTCATAATACATATTACGAAGCTGCTTGAGACCTTAAGTTACTGAACGAGGCGTTAATTCTTAAAATGACAAGTCGGGTCATTACAATATTTAAAAATTAACTTCTGCAGGCTTCCTAGTAAAAAAAAAAATATAGTTTTTGCATGCAATTGTTTTGATAATTATTCATATTTTTACAAAATATATGAATTTTTATCATTTTATTGCAATTAGTTAAATACTACCATTTTTGTGCATTATTTTAAATTTGATACAATTTATTGATAATTATCCTATTTTTCAAATATCAGGATACTCTGTCAATTTCTTGTCATTTAAAAAAAATAATTACTACGTCATCGCAGTAGTTACAATTTTAAATAAATACTATAATAATTTTGGATTAAATAAATATTTTTTATATAGCATCGTCTATTAACGACACTGAAGCCAGCAGAATTTAATTCAAAAATACGGATTAAATTTAGTCAAAATCGATGTCCTATTTACATCCGATGTGACAAGACATTTGATGTGACTAGACATTGACGCGACATGACATTTACATAACAATCCATATGACTTGACCTTCTTTCACCTTTGACCATATTTTCTTTTATATTTTTACTTATTTTTACTTCAAACTTGGTTCCCAAGTTTTACCCCATACGCTCTATACACACCCCACTTATATTTTTACACTGCAAAAGAGAAGACCCCCATACTTCAAAATTTTATCCCTAACCTAACCCTAATTTTATATCTCTCATATCTCTCATTCTAGAGAGCACCAACCGCTCGCCCTATTATCTCTCTCCCTTGGGCGATCTACGGCCGCCACTGTCACCGCCGGATTTCATCACCGGCAGCTGGCCATCTATGCCTACACCTAACTGTTGCTCCTCTCTCCTTCCCCTTATCCCATGGCAGCCCCAAGCTCTCTCTCTTTCTCCCTCCATTTTTGGCCACCACCTTTCACAACCGCCTGAGATGATGACCGGCCAGGTGACGGCCCTCACTGAGCCACGCTCCTTTCTCGCCTCCCTCTCAAACACTAGAGATTCGACGAGGCAAACCGGCGAAGTTTTAGATCTAACCAAAGGTCACAGATCTTGCCGGATGTTTGGATTTTTCCGATGACTTCTGCCATTACTGTCATCTCCTCCTATTATTTGTTATTTTTCTTTTGTTACAGTTTAATAGATCCGTTAATAATGGAGTTAAAATGCCAGAGTTTGCCACTGTTTTCGTCCCTACTACTGTTGTTACTTTGTTCGTCTGTTGACCATATTTTTCAGCGACCCTCCATTAAATTAAATTCGGCGACTCTCTTTCTTCTCGTCCTTTTTACTACTTTTTGGGCTTTTGATATTACAAAAAGATAGATATAAAAATAGTTTGTTTGCTGACCAGATTTTGGCCGGAAAACATTTTCCGGCTATGCTTCTATTTGACTGCTATGACGCCTTGTTTATGCTATTTGGTTGGATCGTTCTTGATATTGTCGGTACGTATTTGTACCTTCTGGTTTATATGTTTGAGTCAGCTGTGTTTCGTCTGATGCTTTTCACTCTTGGTTTGGAAACTTTTTGTTACTGTTGAATTCTTACTGCTTTGGCTTTGAAATTTTCGAAACCTTATGTGTTAGCTTGGCACTGTTTTGATACTGATTCACTCACTTATTTTTTGTGTTGGACATGTAGTGGTGTTGACGCAATACTACACAGTTTGATGGTTTTGATAGTGGACGAATATTACACCAGTTTTGGATATACTATACCGAACAGGATCGATGAGAATAAATTTTGAGGCCACGACGCCCCAGGTGACCCTCCGGACTGGACCCTACAATAACGAGGCGATGATGATAAACATCGAAAAAGAAAAAAACGAGAACGCGAACCAACAACCTATATAGGGCAATACGGTTGGCCACCGGAGTCACAACGAGGCATTTCCCATTCTCATGTCTAGCTCAGATATTAAAAATACATATCTGAGCCTCCTATATTATAAACTATTTTCCAAAAATAATTTCCCAAAAATATTTTCAAACTATTTCCAAAAATAATCTTTCAAAAATATTTTCAAATATAATCATTTCAGAATAAATTAGTTTATTGTTTACTTTATATTTTACTAATAATTTCATTTCTCTTATCTTGCGAGGTGCTATCACATGGAATTGCTTTCGAAGAATGACACTGTAAGACGAAAAGACAAATCCCCTTCAAGCTTCCCGCTTCGTAACTTCCCTTCTTGGATGTACAAAATGCAAGTATAGTGAGATCGTAGATAGATATCGTATTTGCTAGCATGCTTGATATTTGCATATTTTTCAACACTTAGGATGAGCCGCATCTAGTTAATAATCCGGTTAACTTACGAAGTTGTACATTATGTAACTCGTTAAACTATAGATATGCATGTAATTAATTGAATTAGATACATACATAATTAAAACAAAAAGTATTGCATCTTTTTCTCAAAACAAATAGCCTTACTTTTTTTTATTTTTATAATTATACTAGGATACTTTTCAAACCATTCTACTTGTATATTGTTCCTTAATTATTACACTCCAATTAGACATAACTTGCAAAATATCATAGTTGAATTGTCATATTTTGAATTTTCTACCCCTTATACTCATTTGGGCTTGACCCAAACAATTGGTATCTCAAAATAGCCCTCTGCTATTCATTATATTATGTCTAGTTTTATTTACAAATGTTTCTCTTATATTTTTGTATATTTTATAGCATATTCATTTTTTACTCACTAAAATAATTCTTTCACTTTGCTCATTATATATTAAGATAATTCTTTCAACACTCTTTGGTCTAAATTACTTGTTAAATATCTACTCATGTGTAAATAAATATTTTTTCTCTTTTTTTTTCTCAATCCTTTAGTATAAGTTTCTCCTTGTAGTCATCCATCTAAACTTATAAACCCTAATTATGAGTCGTCTCTCTTCAAGTTTGTTATTATCAGTTTAAGATTTTGTTCAAACACTTTGAGTTAACTTGTATTCTTTAAGTGCAATTCTTTTTATGTTATTCAATTTACTTTGAAATTTCATTCTTTAATATCTGTATTTATTCTTTCACATACTATATTTTGTTGCACATATATTTTGTAAAATATTTTGCTAATCTTATCTAGAACTCACTTTATACTTGGCTTATCTTTTGGAATACGATTCCTATGTCCACTTTACATATATTTCAAACGAGTAAAAACACCAAAAAATACTTGCAGACTTTATCCACACATAATTCATTACATATTTAATATCATTACTGTTCATTCTAGTACACGTTAATTATTCTTTTGTTCTTGTAATAGTTGTTAGTATTTGCTAATTATCTTTGAATCTTTTCTCCCTTATTTGATCGAGTCCACGAGAACTATATTTTGTGGATCTCGAGGGATGCCTAACACCTTCCACTCGAGATAACTTTAACCCTTAGAATCTCAACGGTTTCGCAGACCATAATTTATCCTACATTATGTAATGTAATATAGGTGTCCTAATATACCTTAAATACTAGGTGGCGACTCTAAACTCCAATTAACCTTGTAGAGTACTATAAGTTGTACATTGTTTTGACTTGTGCAAAATAGGGTGCTACAACATGGCGATTGTCACGACTCAAATCTCACATGTTGTGATGACGCCTATCGTAAAATTAGGCAAGCCGACAATCACAGTAAACCACACATCTTTAAGTTTGAAAAATATCATAAAATAAGTTTAAGAGAAATCTCATAAATACTGATACGAAAATACTGCGACTCAATACAATATTTCCCCAAAATTCGGGTGTCATTGAGTACATGAGCATCTATACAAATACACGATTTGACTGCTGAAATACTGTCTAGGAAAGTAGAACAATATAAATTAAACTATAAGAAAAAGGAGGAGTGTTGTAACGACCCGACTTGTCGTTTTAAGAATTTACGCCCCGTTCAATGACTTAAGGTCTCGAGTTGCTTTGCAATATGTATTATGACATGCGGGTGTGGTCGAGTTTGATTTACTAAAGATTCGGAATTAAATTAAACGAACAATCCTTAATTTGAGGCTTAAATGGAAAGAGTTGACCGGAGAGTTGACTTTTAAGAAAACGATTTCAGAATGGAATTTTGATGATGTCAATAGCTCCGTGTGGTAATTTTGAACTTAGCAGCATGTCGGAAAAATTATTTGGAGGTCTGTAGTGGAATTAAGCTTGAAATGCCGAAAGTTAAATTTTTGGAAAGTCTGACCGGGGGGTTGACTTTTTGTTATTGAGGTCGAAATCCGATTCTAGAAATTTGAATAGGTCCGTTATGTCATTTATGACTTGTGTGCAAAATTTGAAGTCATTTCGGATTGATTTGATATGTTTCGGCACAAGATATAGAATTTGAAAGTTCAAAGCTCATAGATTTTGATTTGAGGTGCGATTCGTCGTTTTGATGTTGTTTGATATGATTTGAGGCCTCGAGTAGGTCCGTGCTATGTTATGAAATTTGTTGGTATGTTCGGACGGGGTCCCGAGGGCCTCGGGTGAGTTTCGGATGCTTAACGGATCGAATTTGGATTTGGAGGAGGAGCTGAAGCAGATGGGCTGCTGGTGTGATCGCATCTGTGCGAAAAAGGGCCACAAGTGCGAGTTCGCGGATGCGAGAAATGAGTCACGGAAGCGGAAAATTTATGGGCTGGCAAGGCACCGCGGGTGCAAAAACTTTGCCGCGGATGCGAAGGCCGCGGGTGCGAAGAAATCACCGCGGATGCGAAAACCCAGGGCAATACTAAAACAGAGGGGTTCCGAGCTTTTGCCATTTTTGGGCATTGCAAGCTCGGGTTGGGCGATTTTTGAGCAAGGTCTTCACGGGAAAACTTGAGGTAAGTCCTTTGTGATCATTTCTACTCCATAATATTGCATTATTATCGAATAATCGGATTAGATTACATGTTTTTGAGGTGTAAATCGGGGGTTTGAATTTAGGGATTTGAAAATGAAAAATTAAGATTTGGAGGTTGAGTTGTTATTGAAATTTGATAAAATTGGTATGGTTGAACTCGTATCGGAATGGGTGTTCGGATTTCATGAAAATTTTATCGGGTTCCGAGGGGCGGGCCCCGCATTGACTTTTGTTGGCTCGAAGAAATCACCGCGGATGCGAAAACCCCCGGGCAATACAAAAACAGAGGGGTTCCGAGCTTTTGCCATTTTTGGGAATTTCAAGCTCGGGTTGGGCGATTTTTGAGCAAGGTTTTTACGTGAAAAATTGAGGTAAGTCTCTTGTGATCATTTCTACTCCATAATATTGCATTATCATCTAATAATCCAATTAGATTACATGTTTTTGAGGTGTAAATTGGGGGTTTGAAAATAAAAAATTAAGATTTGGAGGTTGAGTTGTTATTGGAATTTGATAAAATTGGTATGATTGAACTCGTATCGGAATGAGTGTTCGGATTTCATAAAAATTTTGTCGGGTTCTGAGGGGCGGGCCCCACGTTGACTTTTGTTGACTTTTTGTAATAAAATTTTATGTCGACTCATTATTATCCGGAATTATTTTCGATGAATTTTAATGAAGTTATACAATTAATTTGGATAGATTTGAGCTGTCCAGAGGTCAATTCAAGCAAGAAAGCTATTTTGGAAATTGGCCTAACTTCAAAAAGGTAAGTGTCTTGCTTAACCTCGAGTGGTGGAATTACCCCTTAGGCATTGAGTTTTATGTGCCATTTGTGATATGTAAAAAGCCGTGTACGCGAGGTGACGAGTACGTACTCGGGATTATACGTGCAAAAATTCATTGAATTAAAGTCTTAGGTATTTTTGTGTAGTAAATTGGGAAATTGTGGAAAATTATTAAATCATCTGTTTGCTATGCCTAAATCCTTATTGTTGAATTTGTTTTTATATGATAATTTGATGTGATTGTTACTTGAAATATTTATAAAATTTCGTGAGTATTATTGGTTTAATATTTCTTGGAAATTAATTCCAATATGAATTTTTCCTCTGTAAATAATTAATTAAATGAGCTTAAGAAGATGTGTTTATATAATTATTGAAAATTTTAATTTAATGGATACTTTGCTTTATGTTGAGTAATTTCTATCTCCATTGATTGTTTTTGGGTGTTATATACATTGTGTGGAGCCTTGGGCTATTTGTTGTGAAATTAATTGATTTTGTCATATCTTTGGAATTTGGTTGTGGTCATTGGGCTAATTGTGATATGAATTGATTTTATTATGTTGTTGTGATAATTTTCCGTGTAAATTGTTGTGTTGTGTGAGTTGTTATCTTGGGAAGATAAGGGTGGTGTTTCACCGTTGATATTATATGGTTATAAGGGTGACATTTCACTGTTGTGTTTGTTAGAATATTGTCTGGGCGGAGCGATAAGGGTGGCTATAGGAGCGATAAGGGTGGCTATTGTCAGGGACGATATGTGATGATGTGGGGTTGTGGTATTGACAATTTTCATGTGATGTTGTGATTTTCTTGTGTTTATTTTTATACTTTGTGCAATTTGTCTTGTTATTAGTAAATTAATAATAATCTGATTTATGTTGAAATTGGGAGTCTATGACTATTGCCAGGCGGTTTATAAAATAAAATGTGGGCACGAGGTGCCGTGAATTGTGATATGAAATGGGGATATTGGCACGTGAATTGTCTGTGCAGTTGTGATATAAAACGTCGGCACGAGGTGCTGTGATGAAATGATAATGATATTTGGCACGTGAATTGTCCATGCAGTTGTGATATGAAATGAGGACACGAGGTGCCGGGCAGATATGATAATTTAATTATGGGCACGAGGTGCAGTTGAAATATGAAAATGGGCTGAGACCCGTATTTACGAAAATATAAAAATGGGCTGAGACCCGTATTTTGATGATTTTGAAATGAGGTGTCACATGGTGACATTTTAATTGAAAAAATTATATTCAAAATATTTATTTGGAAGGATTTTACTTAGAAAGTATTATATAAAAAAATTATATTTTGAAAGATATTTATTTGAGAAAATTGTATTTGATAAGATTTATTTAAAGAATTATATTTGAAAAATAATTATTTGAGAAAAATTATATTTGAAAGAGAGTTATCTGGAATAACTATGTGAAAGACATTTATTTGAAGGGCTTGATTTAATTGGGTGTAATTGTGTTTATTAATTATTGAGTGATATTAATGGTATTTTTGTTGTCTGTTGTGTATATCACTGGTTGTTTTATCCTGCCTTTATGATTGTTTGTTTCCTATTATTTTATATATTATATAGCACATGTTATTAGACTAGTGAGTGTATTGACTGTACCTCGTCTCTACTCCATTGAGGTTAGTCTTGATACTTACTGGGCACCGCTGTGGTGTGCTCACCCTACACTTTTGTATATTTTTGTGCAGAGCCAGGTACTGAAGATAACGAAAATGAGCAGAGTTAAAGCGGGATCGTAAGGATTCAAGGTAGAGCTGCTTGGTTGTCGCACTTTTCATTTCATTGTACTATTAATTTGTAATCAAACAATATTGTATATTTGGTCCCCGTGATCATTCTATGTCTTCAATTCGAGTTCGTGACTCAGTACTACCAGTCTTGGGAGGTTGTATATTGTAATTATTTTCGCTGTTAGTTTTGATTATTTATTTAATTAAAAAAAATACAATGGAAATCGGCTTATCTAGTCTTAGAGACTAGGTGCCATCACGACTCATGTGGTGGGATTTTGGATCGTGACAAGTGTCAAGGTCTGCGGACTCTAAGGCAACTACCTTGTTTGTATGAGTACAAACGACCAATTTACTTAATAAGTAACAAGACTAGCCTTTGGGCCGAAAGCAGTGACGAGCTTAACCAATACAGTTCAAATAAAGAGTTTAATAGTACGGAAATGACAGGAAATTTGACAATAATATCTCAGAGAAACTCATAATCTGTTGGTACACAGTATATAAATATAGACATGCTTCCAGGTTTAACAATTAAGCTCAATACAGATAAAATATGCCAAGTATGACTGATATGAGGAATATTACATCTCTATATCTACATGCCAATGTGAATATCGCATGTGATGCAACACAATGAAGACCTCACGTACTCACACTCTCATAGTACTCAATCTGACTGTCTCAATTCTCACTCATCACACTCAATCACTCAGCAATGTACGGTACCTGTGCTTACTGCTGGTATGTCTGACTCTGGAGGGGTGAGCGCTAATAATAAGCCAATCTGGCCTGCTACGGCGTGCAACCCGATCCATACATAAGCCATAAGGCCTGTTGTGGCGTGCAACCTGATCCACAATTCACTCTTACAACACGGCTCTCAGACCCCAACTCAATCATCAATCTCCTCAGTCTCTCAGGCTCACAAATCTCATGCCAATAATCCCAAACAATGATATATAACATAACAATAAATAGTATGAGATACTGAGATATGAAATGCAAATGATAGATGTGATTGAATACAAACTTGCCATCTAAGGAAATAATTCAACAGCTGGAATGACCCCAGTGGGTCTCAACCGGATAAGCATATAGCCTAACATGATTTCTACTATGAATTTGCAGTTCAGTTACTCTAACACCTAATAGAGATCACATGAATAGCAATAAGGTTTGATGACTACACAGTACCACGGAATCGACAGGATCACAATTCTTACAGTGCACGCCTACATGCCCGTCACCTAGCATGGGCGTCACCTCAACACCAACCACATAACACGTCATTCACGGATGTATACCCTTAGAACCAAGTTTAAAAGTGTTACTTACCTCAAACCGTATAAATCTCTACTCCAATAAGACCTTGCCTCACGATTCGGCCTCCAGATGCCTTGAATCTAGTCACAAATAACTCGATACAATCAACACAAGCTATAGGAATCAATTCCATATGAAAAAGCTAAGTTCTTAAGCAAAAGTCAAAAAGTCAACCTCGGACCCACATCTCGAAATCTGACAAACTTAACAAAACCCGAACGCCCATTCAACTACGAGTTCAACCATACCAAAGTTACTCAAATCCAATCACAACTCGACCTTCAAATCCTCAAATTAAAGCCTATGAAGTTTCTACAATTTCCCCCAATGTTTCTAACCCAAAACACTAATTAAATGATAAAAATAATGATAGATTCATGTAATTTAGCTGAATCTGGGTTAGAATCACTTACCCAGTCAATCCCTTGAAAATCTCTCCAAGAATCGCCTCAATCCGAGCTCCCAAAGTCCAATTATGAAATATGAACCAAACCCTCGTTTTTGATATTTAAGAGTCTGCCCAAATACCCTTCTTCGCGATCGCGAAAAATGCTTTGCAATCGCGAAGCACAAAAACTAAGCTGCCAAAATTAACTCTATGCGAACGCGAACGCGACGACCAAACATACCTGATCTATGCGATCACGGACAACCTCATGCGATCACAAAGAACAATGCGTGGAATCCCAGCTTCTTCCTTTCCTCTACGCGAAACGACTTAACCCACGCGTTCGCGATGCACTGATGGCCAAAGCTCTGTGATCGCAGTCCTCATTTCGCGATCGCATAGCATAGAATCCCAGCTGTCCAAAATAAGCCTACGCGATCGCGGACCTTCCCACACGATCGCGTATAAGGAAACCAGACCTGCAACATCAGCAATCTTTTAAGTTCAAATTCCAATCCGTTAACCATCCGAAATCCACCTAAGGCCCCCGAGACCTCAACCAAACATACCAACAAGTCTTAAAACATCATACAAACTTAGTATAGGCCTCAAATCACATCGAACAACATCAAAAACATGAATCGCATCCCAATTCAAGCCTAATGAAACTAATGAATTTCAAAATTCTACAATCGATGCCGAAATCTATCTAAGCAATTCCGATTGACCTCAAATTTTGCCCTTAAGTCATAAATGACACAACGGACCTATTCCAACTTCTGGAATCAAAATCTGAGCTTGGTAACCATAGAGTCAACTCTTAGTCAAACCTCTCAACTCTCTAAACTTCTAATTTTTCAACTTTCATCATTTCAAGCCAAAATCACCTACGGACCTCCAAATTAATATCCGAACATACTCCTAAGTCCAAAATCACCATACGGAGCTATCGAAAACATCAAAACATCATTCCGGAGTCGTTTACTCATAAGTCAATATCCGGTCAACACTTTCAACTTAAGCTTCCAACCTTGGGACTAAGTGTCCCAATTCATTCCAAAATATCTCCGAAACCGAACTAACCACCCTGTCAAGTCACATAACAACAATTGAGCACAAAATAAGCAGTAAATGGGAGAACGAGGCTACAACACTCAAAACGACCAGTCAGGTCATTATATCCTCCCCCTCTTAAATAAATATTCATCCTCGAACTGGTCTAGAGTCATTCATGGAGTCTCAAATAGGAGTGGATATCTGCTCCGCATCTCCCGATCTGTCTCCTAAGTAGCCTCCTCGACTGGATGACCTCTCCACTTCACCTTCACTGATGCTATGTTCTTTGACCTCAACTTTTGAACCTGCCAATCCAATATGGCCACCGGCTCCACATCATAAATCAAATCACCATCCAAGTGAACCGTGCTGAAGTCCAAAGCACGAGCTGGATCACCGACATACTTCCGGAGCATGGAAACATGAAACACTAGATGAACACATGATAGAATAAGCAGCAATGCAAACTTGTAAGCCACCTATCCAATCCTCTCAAGCACCTCAAAAGGCCCAATATACTGAGGGATCAACTTGCCCTTCTTCCCTAATATCATAACATCCTTCATGGGCAAAATTTTGAGTAGTACCTTTTCCCCACCATGTAAGCAACATCACAAAATTTCCTATCGACGTAGCTCTTCTATCTAGACTGTGCCGTGCGAAGCTGATCCTATATCAACTTAACCTTGTTCAAAGCATCCTGAACCAAGTTAGTACCCAATAGCCTATCCTCACCTGGCTCAAACCAACCCACCGAAGACCAACACCGCCTCCCATATAGAACCTCACACAGAGCCATCTGAATGCTTGATTGGTAGCTGTTATTGTAGGCGAACTCTGCAAGTGGCAGAAACTGATCCCAAGAACCCCCGAAATCTATGACACAAGCGCATAGTATATCCTCTAATATCTGAATAGTGCGCTCAGACTGTCCATCCGTCTAAGGGTGGAGTGCTATACTCAACTCAATCGTTTGCCTAACTCTCGCTGCACTGCTCTCCAAAACTGCGATGTAAACTGAGTGTCCCGATCTGAAATGATGGACACCGGCACACCGTGAAGGTGAACAATCTCGCGGATGTAGATCTCAGCCACCCATTCCGAAGAATAGGTAGTACCAACTATAATGAAATGCGCAGACTTGGTCAACCGATCCATAATCACCCAAATAGTATCAACTTCCTCGAAGTCCGTGGGAAACCAACTACAAAATACATGGTGATACGATCCCATTTCCACTCCGGAATCTCAAGCCTCTAAAGCAATTTGCCCGATATCTGATGCTCATACTTCACCTGCTGATAATTTAAGCACCGAGCTACAAACCCCATTATATCTTTCTTCATCCTCCTCCACCAATAGTGCTGCCTCAAGTCCTAATACATCTTTGTGGAACCTGAATGAATGGAATACCGCGAACTGTGGGCCTTTTCAAGAATAAACTCATGTAGCCCATCCACATTGGGCACACAAATCCGACCCTGCATCCGTAACTCCACATCATCCCTAATAGTAACCTCCTTGGCATCACCGTGCTGAACCGTGTTCTTAAGGACAAGCAAATGGGGATCATCATACTGACGCTCTCTGATGCGATCATATAAGGAAGACCAAGAAACCACAGAAGCTAGAACCTGACTGAGCCCCAAAATATCTAATCTCACGAACTGATTAGCTTTGCCTGAACATCTGATGCAAGAGGTCTCTCACTAACATGAATAAATACAAGGCTACCCATACTCATTGCCTTTCTACTCAAGGCATCGACCAACACATTGGCCTTTCCGTCATGATACAGAATGGCAATATCATAGTCCTTTAGCAGCTCCAGCCATCTCCGTTGCCTCAAATGTAGATCCTTTTTTTGAACAAGTATTGGAGACTCCGATGATCCGTAAATACCTCACAAGACACACCGTAGAGATAATGCCTCCAAATATTCAATGCATGAATGATGGATGCCAACTCCAAATCATGAACATGGTAGTTCTTCTCATGGGACTTCAACTGGCGCGAAGCATAAGCAATCACTCTACCCTCCTACATCAAGACACACCCAATACCAATCCGAGAAGCATCACAATACACAATATAAGAACCTGACGTTGAAGGCAAAACTAGAACTGCAGCTATAGTTAAGACAGTCTTGAGCTTCTGAAAGCTTCCTTACACTCATCCGACCACCTGAATGGAGCACCCTCCTGGGTCAACCCGGTCAAAGGCTCTGTGATGGATGAGAAATCCTCCATGAAGCAACGCTAATATCTGGCCAAGCCGAGAAAACTTTAAATCTCAGTAGCTGAAGACGGTCGGGGCCAACTCTGAACCGCTTCTATCTTCTTTGGATCCATATTAATCCCCTCGCTGGACACCATGTTCCCCAAGAATGCCACTGAACTAAGCCAAAACTCACACTTGGAGAACTTGGCATAAAGCTTTTCCTCCATCAACCACTATAGTACAATCCTTAAATGCTGTGCATGCTCCTCCTGGCTACGTGAGTACACCAGGATATCATCAATAAATACTATGACAAACGAATCAAGATATGACTGGAAAACACTGTTCATAAGATGCATGAATGTTGCTGGGGCGTTGGTCAACCCAAAAGACATTATAAGAAACTCATAGTGACCGTTGTGGGTCCTGAATGCCGTCTTCAGAATATTCGAGTACCGAATCTTCCACTGATGATACCCAGACCTCAAATCAATCTTAGAGAACACCCTCGCTCCCTGAAACTGGTCAAATAAATCATCAATGCGCGACAAAGGATACTTGTTCTTGATTGTAACTTTGTTCAGTTGCCTATAGTTGATGCACATTAGCATAGTACCATCATTCTTCTTCATAAATAGAACCGGTGCACCTCAATGTGACCCACTAGGCCTATACACCCCTTATCAAGAAGCTCGTGAAGCTGCTCCTTCAATTCCTTCAATTCTGCTGGTGCCATACGATATGGAGGAATAGAAATGGGCTGAGTGCCCGGTACCAAGTCAATACCAAAATCAATATCCTTGTCGGGTGGCATGCCCTGCAGGTGTGCATGAAACAAATTTGGAAAGTCTCGCACTACCGGGATAGAATCAATAGTAGGAGTATCAACACCAATATCTCTCACAAAGGCCAAATATGACAAACACCTCTTCCCAACCATCCGTTGGGCCTTCAATTATGAAATCACCCTACTGGGAACATAGTCTAGAGAACCTCCCCACTCGATCCTCGGCAATCCCGGCAACGCCAACATCACAGTCGTAGCGTGACAATCCAGAATAGCATGACATGGGGACAACCAATCCATACCCAAAATCACGTCGAAATCAACCATACTAAGTAATAAGAGATCGACTCTAGTCTCAAATTTCCCAATAGTTACTACACACGACCGATAGACATGGTCCACAACAATAGTATCACCCATCGGTGTAGATACATGAACAGGTGAAACTAGGGACTCACGAGGTATATCCAAATAACAAGCAAAATACGATGATACATACGAATAAGTGGAACCAGGGTCAAACAATATAGAAGCATCCCTGTGGCATACTGAGACAATACCTGTGATCACCGTGTCTGAAGCAACAACCTCTGGTCTGACAGGAATAACATAGAATCGAGACTGACCGCCACCTGATAGGCCTCCCCCTTTAGGGAAATCTCTAGCTGCCTGGGCCCTACCCTGAACTGGCTGCACGGGTGATGAAGTCACTGGTGTAGACGTCATAGCCTGACCCCTCTGCTGAACTGGACCTCCCAAGAGATGGGGACAATACCTCCTCACATATCCAAGATACCCACACTCGTAGCAACCCCGATCCATCAATGGTGGTGGGGACTCAATCGGATCCTGAGAACCAGAATAACTGCTAGAAGAACCCAACACAGATGAACCCTGAATTGATGGAGCACGAGATGAACTATGAGCTAGGAGGCCACTAAGAGATGACTGGACGGGCACTGTATGAACCATGTCTAGTTGATACGCCATGATGAACCAGACGAGCCATTTGAGTGGGCTTATAAGAACGACCCCTGCTATTGTGGGACTGACCCCCGGAAGAAATACTGCTGAAACCACCCGAATCATGAGGCCTCTTGGCCTCCCTCTCCTCTCTCTCCCAACTACGGACCAGTTCTAGTTGCCTACCAATATCAACAACCTCTTCGAACATAGCACTTGATACATTTTCTCGAGTCATAACAAAATGCAGTCCATAGTTCAGGACATCAATGAACCTCCTAATCGTCTCCCTCTATGTGGGAACCAACCAGACCGCGTGATGAGCCAAAACTAAAAATCTCATCTCGTACTAGGTCACAGACATACCCTCCTGGAGTAGTTGTTCAAACTGCCTACGTAACTCCTCCCTGCGGGTCGGTGGCACAAACTTCTCGAATAAGAGAACTGAGAAATCGTGCCATGAAAGTGGTGCTGCACCGGCTGGCCTGCTCCGCTCATAGGTCTTCCACCATCTGAAGGCCGCCCCCGTCGGCTGAAAATTAGTAAATGAGACCCCACTAGTCTCTAGAGTACCTGCCATGTGAATAATCCGCTAGCACCTATTCAAGAAGTCCTGGGCATCCTCTGACTCAGCCTAACTGAATGATAGAGGCTTGAGCCTCCCGAACCTCTCTAGTCTCTTCTGCTCCTCATCACTTATAAAGGGACCCACCTGGCCTGAGCAACTGCAACCGGCTGGGCTGGTAATTCCCCCTGGTGTCTGGAGTCCCTGCACCCCCCGCTCTAGAGTATGGACGGCAGGAGTCTGAGTACCTTCCCCGGCTAGTGAAATGGCTGGTGCGGTTGATGACGTCCAAATCCACTACTAAAAAGTAAATGGACACGGTCGCATGCAATATAATTTACCCAAATATGAGTCAGGGTCAAATCCCACAGAGAACAATATGTAGGCAATTAGGCGTGTAAGAGAATTATCACTTATTATGCAAAACCAAACACTTAAAAGGGTTTTGAAAAAATATTTATAACTAAATGCGAAAATATAAACTAAACTAGAAAGAAAGTAAAATGATCAATGGCTATAAGCATGGATGCAATGTGAATTACACTCAAGTAACGATCCAATGCATTTCACGATTTTACAAATATGAGCGAGTTTATGTTAATTAGCCTCGGGTAATAATTCTATATTAGCTTCTTCCGAAAACTAACAAGACTTCTTAATTGAATTATCCCTAAAACAACTAAGAGATTAAGCACACCCGAATATGGCTACAAGTAGTTCAATCCTATCCCTAGGTATAATCTATAAAGTGAGGGTTAACGCCTCACGTTCTTGTTAATTAATCATTCCCAACCCTAAATTATCTTTTCTAAAATTAATTCGAAGTGAATGGGTGACTCCTAGGGTTATCTAATCCCTTTGGAAACATTAAAGAACAAGAATAATTAAAGAAACTATACCTAACTTCATAATAAATAAAAATCGTTCAATATATAAGCATAACAAGATATTTAATCACTTTAAATATGAATATTTTCATAAACAAGATTCAAGTGTTGGAAATAACTACTACACAGGTAGATATATAATACAAAGCAAGGAAATGAATAAATGAACATAAATGGGTAAGAAATTCTCAACAAAAAGCTTCAAATCTTCAAGACCCAAGTCTGTATGCAAGAACCCTAGCTCCAAAACTTGTATTCTCTAGTCAAGGAGACTGAAAATTAAGCCAAAGATGTGTTTCCAATAAGCTAGGTCGTGTATTTGTGGGTTTGGAATGGAGAAAATGTGAAATGCCCAAGTTGCTTGATAAGTGGGGATTTTGGCTACTTATTAGCACCTTTTAGCTTTTGTTTTAGTATAAAAGCATTGAATTGTGTTCCCGAAACTAATGAAATTGTGCAGAATTGTAGAAATCCTGGAAGTTGGGCTCCCGAGATGAAATTCGGCTAAAAGGACAGTCTAAGCACAAGGCAATAAAGGGATCAGAAGCACACAATGTGCGGTACGCAGAAGGAATTCTACGGCCGCAGAAGCAATTGCGGACCACAAAATTCCATCTACGGCCGCAAACAAAGAAGAAAAAATTAGCAGACAGTTGTGCGAATTGCAGACCGCACATGAATTGTGCGACCGCAAAAGCTAGGCTAAGGGTCAAGATCAGAGAGATGCAAAAATACCAAGTCCAGATCCTCAGTGAATTGCGGATTGCACAAGATTTGTGCGGCCGCAGAAGATTGCCTTGCGGCCGCAATCCTAATATTGCGGAATGCAAAAGAGTGCCTTGCTGCCACAGTTCTTAATCTGCGGACTTCAGAACAGTTGCCTTGCAACCGCAGTTCAGAAATGTGTGGCCGCAGTACTCCAGCTCCTGCCAGATGAACAAATCTGCGGACCGCACATGGAATTGTGCGGCCGTAGAACCTCCCGAGGTGTATTTTTGTCCAAGATTTTTAGCCTTATATAAATAGACGAGTTTCACAAAATTAGGTCAAGTTTGAACCTCTGAAATTATTGTAGCCGTTTTTCTTTGCCATTTTAGGAAGTTTTACTTTGTTTTGGTGTATTTACAATAGATTTAATCATTTTAAGCTTTCATTATGAGTTTAATTAGTCTTTCTTCTCTATTTTATTCAAACCCAATTATGAGTAGCTAGATTTCTACTAGGATTGTGACCCAACCCTAGTGTGTAAACCTTATGAGTATCTAATTTAGTGCTTTTTAATGATTGAGTATTTATTATTTAGCTTAGTTCATGCTTTAATTGTTGAATTAATGGTTATAAATATTAGTTCATGCCTATTTAGCTTAGTCTCTATTTGAGAAAGAGAGACTTAGTCTAGGATAACTTAGCTAACAAGGAATTAGGTCAATTGAGATATTGATTAACCCAATTAAAGGGTTCAACCTAGAGATAGTAATAACCCAACTTGAGCTCTTATCAACTGTTTTGGGTGATACCCATTTGGTCTTGAGAAAGCCAAATTGGGCAAAACCACTCTCTGATCGAGAGGTACTGAGTGGGTAAATTAGAGTTGATAGCTATAATACACCCCATTCTACGAAACAAGCATTAAAGTCATTAACCCATTAGGAAAACACCTAGTGTAATGGTCACAACCTTAGGCTTTTTATCCATTTGAAAAAAAACCTAAAAACAATTTTCTCTAGTCCTCTTCCTTTATTTCGCAATCAATAGAGTAAAATTAGAAATAGAAAATAAATCTTATTGCGGAAGTGCAATCTAGATAATCCAATCACTCACATTGAAATATATACCCCTAACTCCTATCTTAGCTCTTTGTGGATTCGACCCCGACTCTTAGTTGGGTTTCTATTATTGCAAGTGACCATTTAATACCCCTTTTGAGGTGTGCTTTAGACATGATCATTGCCCAGGTCTGGTGCCCGTTGGCCGCACCTGTGGAATAAATCATCGCAGGTGCGACTCCACAAAAGCGGACTTTCAAATGCAGCTGCGAAACCTTTGGGGAGTATCCTTCTCCGCAGATGCGGAACATGTCTCCGCAGAAGCGACTCCGCAAATGCGGATTATTGACCGCAGATGCGATCCCAACTGGAGATTGACATTTCTGCAGATGCGGCCTTCCACTCGCAGATGCGAGGTCGCATAAGCGCACAATGTTCCGCAGATGCGGAATCACTAAAAGAATTTGCACTTTTTTTACTCTTTTTTTCTCAATTCCACTTCAATTGAATTCAACACTCTTCATGGCATCATTTACCTGAAAATCTAGCAATGCACACCATAAACAACCTCATATTATAATTAACGGATGGAAAAACTAAAGAAAAGAGACTAAAATAAATGGTAAATTACTACTCATAAACACCCCCAACTTAAAGCTTTTGCTTGTCCTCAAGCAAATCTAAACCAAAAATTCAACGAGGCTCTACCATTTAAAGCACAATTAGTATCACTATTATTTTCAAATCACATTTTCCAATTAAGCATAACACTTATGGCTTTGGTTGGTACTAATAATTAGGTTCAAGCATGTGAATCTCAACCAAATAACTTCCTCGTTTAAAACAATCTCAAGAATGCAATGGACTTTCAAAATAATCAAGTGACAACAAGCAAGCCTCAAGAAGTGACTCAAAAGCACTAGTCTACTACATATGCTCAATTTACTCAATTCGGAATCTATCAATGTCACAATCCATCATAATCCATGTGCCCGCACAAGAAAGAAAGTCCCAAAATCATCATATTTACAATAACAACACAAGGGACAAATGCACAAAGACACGCACTCTCAACAAAGAATTTCAAGTGTTACAAAATATCATGCCATAAGTTTGCCCTTATTTTAATTCGCTGCCTATACAAGAACATTCGGTTGGAGATCCCATAAGGACTTTTTAAGCTTGTAATGTAGGCTTAGGGAAGGGTAGGATACGCATTTGGGATATAAGTGACTACACCCTCCTTGAACGTTACTCACATTTGTATATTCTTTTTGCACTTTGCTTCTTTTTAAACCACATAACCCTTATTGACATCTAGTTACCAACATAGAACCACCTTAAAGTACCTCTCTAATTTTCTCAAGACCCCATAATTTTTTTATACAACTATTTTCTTTTGGAGCTTGAGTATCTTCATATAAACAACTTTGAGGTATATGTTTCTACACACAATCTACATCTTCACCATTTCCCAATTAACACCAACACCCCCAACTTAGGATTTTAGCCTCATTCTTAACATTCAAGGAGGGATGGGTTCAAAAGAGGGAATTATTTCACAAAAAAGGGTAAAGGTTTGTAATGAGGTAGCCTAAGAAAGGGTTAAAGGCTCAAATGGAGTTAACTAGTGATAGAATTTATGCAATGGTAGGCTCGATAGGCTAAAGAGGTTTTTTCAAAGATCACAAAGAATTCCTAAGGTCATCCCTCCAACCAAACATAATTAACATTATCATTGAAAGACCAACCAGGCAAGTTCTAGATGATAAAAGTAAACACAAGAAATATTTTTAACAAAAACTAACACCCATGGCACATGAACTAATTAAGACGGATCAATTTCACTTCTTAATAAGAATAATTAGAGCAATATCATGCCAACTAGTGGGCAAAGAGGCACAAAATGAGCCAAAAAGTTATCACAAAAATTATTCTTCCCCATGCAACTTACATTTTCAATTTACAACCAAATTTTGGAGGGGTATTCTTAATTCACACATCACATATAAGAGAGTAATTTTATTAGTACTGAACAATTCAAAAGTCTCCACATAACAAAACAAGATTAATTCTCTTAAGAAAGTCGTCACACCATCCATAATAGGGAAAAGTCACCCGGTTCAATACAAAAAAAGTATATTACTACTAAAGAGATAAAAATAATATAAACTAAAAACTACTAAAGAAAATAAAATAAACACCAAAGGAATAAAAATAAATAACTAAAAACTACTAAAGAAAATAAAATAACAAAGGCAACTACTACTAAAGGAATAAAAATAACATAAACAAAAAACTACTAAAGAAAATAAATAAATAAATAAAGAAAAATAAAATAGAATAACAAAAGCGACTAATCCGCAAATGTATCACTAATCACAAACTACGCCCGGCAAAGGCACATTATAAACAATAGTAGAACAAGCCTGGCAATGGCACATAATATCCATACAAAAGCATAAGCTCGGCAAGGGCACAAGTCAAGCATCAATGTACAAATAAAGTATACTCCCTAAAGCCATCCCCAACTAAAAATACTACAGTGTCCTCACTGCACAATATCAAGATAAATTAAGAATAGTTTAAGGGTCTTCTTGAGGTCTGCATCAGACTAGCAGACTGCGGGAAAAGGCAAATCACTGCCGTGTAGAACTCTCGACCTTATCATCATCGGTAGCCTCAGTATCAGCATCAACATCATTCGACAAGAAGGAATACTCTTCACTATCATCTTTTTCCTCGACCGATATCTTCCTGTTTGGCTGCCCCCATTTGAAGATGGCCTTGATGCCTCTCCACATCTTCATCATGAACTTGCTCTTCTTCTTATTTCTCTCATTCTCCTTGTTGAAGTCTGCCTGAAGATCTACATGTGCCTTGGCCATGTTGCCATAGGTTGTCTCGAGCCTGCTAACAAAAGCTACTAACTTCTCATGCGACTCTGCTTTCTTCTTCTGGTTCTCCAGGTAGGTCTTCATTTCTTCCCTGTTAAAATACTCGGGCATAGGCTGGGAGTGTGAGTGCCTACTAGGGAGCTGTGACACTAAGTCATGAATGGATGCAAGTTGGGAATTTAGCATCCCAAATGGTCCCTCGGCCTGAGTAGCTTGTGAGGAGGACCCCTCACCTACAACAATCTCTATTTTTCTCTTCTTGCTTTTTACCACACTGCCTTATCCTATCACTCTCAATGGGTGAAAGGGCTTGTACGACGGTATCAAATAATATCCATTCCATTACTCAACCTGCGCACGCCTGCACAACTCTGTAATCAATGATGTAAATATCAATGTCGAGCCACCTTGAAGAACATACTCCTTCATCTCTTGAACGATGTAATGACCAACATTCACTTGAATGCCATCAAGGGTGCAAGCAATTATCAGGGCCCTAGTATATGTGACATCAGACATGTTCCCATAAGGAGACACTCTGCTCGCAACGATGTACAACCACATTTTTGCTTCAGTTGTGAAATCACCACATTTGATGCCTTTTTTCTTTTTATCCCAAGTCACTGTTTGACCTGTAGGACAGAGCTTTGAGACTAGCCAATCACCATTGTCGGATGTATCTCTTTCTCGCATTGGCTCGGCCGGATGATTTTGAAGCGCATAGACATCATTTATCTCTTCAACTCCAAATTTCACAATCATTTCCCTTATTGTAAGTTCATGGTTTTGGAAATGTGTACGCCTTAAGTTGGCATAAAATTCTCTAACCCATTCCTTATTGGCCTTGCAAAGAGTGGGGATGAAGCAGGTCCAGCCGCTTGAAAATAGCAGGCCATGGAAATCCGGAAGGAGCTCGGCCACTTTGTCATCAACAATTCCTTTCTCAAGTTTGAGCTTCTTCGTGAGGAGATCATCATAATACCGGTTTTGGCACACGGAAGACATGAATCTGTTGGTATCATAGTTCAAATCCTCAGCCACTTCTTCAATTTCGTGATCCAGCGCTGCATTTTCGTTCATGTTCGAGTCCATTTTAAGCTCAAGTACCTTCAAACATCAAAACATAGTTAGTCGGGCATTAGAATCATGTTAAAAAATTTAAAACAATGCAATTAGGCCAAAGAATCAAGCCAAACGGGCCCAGCAAGCCATAACTGCTGAGCCACTATTTTTTGCCAAAACTACCCAGTTACTGCACCTGCGAAAACCAATCGCAGGTGTGGGTCGACTTATGTGGAATTTCTTGCGCTTCTGCGAACTTTCCTAGTTGAACAGAAATCACACATACGGAAAATACATCGCAGGTGTGAGGCCGCATCTACGGTGTTCATCAGGGGTTTCAAAAACCCAAAATTTTAGCACACAATATATACTCAAGACTTCTAAATTAATGAACTAGATGATTATACGACTTGATTAAACCTGATTTTAAGGCACTTTGCAATCAAAATTCTCTTGGAAAAATTATCGAACATTTAACGAGCAAAGAGAAGTCATGCTTCTTTAAACAAATTAGGTACTCAGATTTATCCAAATAGTTTTCAACAACAACAGTACACACGACTACACTCAACCAATTTCCTCACCCCTAATATTAACACTAATCAGAAGGAAATGGGGCTGTGGGATATCTTCCATGGAGAAGAGATGAAGAAGAAAAGAAAATAAAAGCAGAAGAGAGAAGTAGAAGAGAGAGCTGAAGATGATACCTATGTTGCCTGTGTGTGAGAACTTGAATGTGAGCAGTGGTGAAGAGCAATAGCGTGAGATGAGAGGGGTTTTGGGTTGGGGAGTTGAGATTGAAAGGGAGATGGTATTACCTGCTGAAGATCATATGGACTCTTTCAAATTACCCGACGTGTCGCATCTGTGAGGTTTTAACCGCTTCTACGCCTACGCTTTTGCGGCTATAGAGCCGCTTCTACGAAGCTTATGCATATGTGATCCAATTGGTGCTTCTGCGAGGCCACATCTGTGAGTAGTGTTCCGCAGATGCGGTTGCACTAGATGACTGATGCACAGACTGGCCAGCTACTGTTTTTGTGCACTCCAACATCTCAAACTCCTCAATTCAACTCCAAAAAATCTAAAACTTGGAAGATTAGTCAAAAATAATATACTAAGCTATTCTAAAAAGGAAAATTTCAAAAATGAACTCAAAAATTAAAAACGATGGGTTGCCTCCCATCAAGCACTGCATTTAACGTCGTGGCACGACGCAAATCAACTTTATCACTTTTTTCGCCACTTGGAAGATATGAACTGGGCATCTAACTTAGAATCAAGCTTGTGACCACGAGCAGCGGGGGTGGTAAGTAGGTGATTAAGCCAAATGCCTTTTGCTTCATTTTGCATTTCTTGGCTTTCATGTGAGGAATGTCATTTTGCCTTCTTGTACCTTCAAATTGTAATATATATGGCCCTTGCCTCTCCTCTTCGCAATCCCTCATTGACTCGTGTAGTTCAATTCTCATATCACCACAGAATTCCAATGTTGAGAAATGCTTGGAATGTAACATCAAGCCTCCAAATTGTAATTTTTCCCGGATTTTGACATCCTCTTGGTCCCCGGAACTAGAGTCAAATTCGACCATCTTTTCAACTACACAGGTTGACTCTAATTCTATTTTTTTCTCGGCATCACCAACAAGTATGAAGTCTATTGGCGGATGTTCAATTCTTGATTCTTCAAAATAAAGCTCACTTTCTTCCTCGAAGTTGGACTCTTCTTGATCTCTTTCCACACTCTCAAGTTGGTGGGCATAGTGAGCCTCAACCAATTGTTTCATTTGAGCTTCCAAAGTGCGGATATTGTCATCATTTTGAGTCGAAACGTGTTTCAAGTCCTCGAGTGCCAAGTTGTGCTTCTCTTCATTTTTAAGAATGGCCTCTAACATGAGCATCATCCTCTCATTTTGAGCATTTGAGAGTTCTTCTTGGTTTTGATCAAGTACCAAAAAAGGATTTTCGACTTCCACCTCTAAGGAAAATTCTTGGCTATTATTCACTTTCGAGGCTTGTTGGGCCTCTAAAGCTTCAAGCATTTCTCCCGTTTGTGAGTTCATCCTTTCAAGCGCCAAATCATTTTGGAGACTATTTTTCAAAAGCTCCTCCAATGCATTTTGCTCTTTGTTTCCTCCTTCAAGTAGGCATTCTATCATGAGCTTGAACTCTCCATTTTGACTGTGCTCACTTTCTTTCACTTCCGTATCCCTATAATTATCATCACAAAAAGTAGAATCATCATAGTGAAGATTCGGGAAGGAAAGGATAAATAAGCACAATGATCCCAATGGCCATTTAGACCCCCACACTATCACAAATAGTCCACTCATGGGTTTGGGATTATGCGCACAATCTGCCCCCAAGAGAATTTAAACAATTTTACCACGTTACATGATGCTATTTTTCAAAAACTAAGAAAATAAACAAGAAACAAACAAGAAAAGTAAACAAAGATAAGAAAATAATTACACAAATATTCACAAGTTTGGACAAAAGTACGTACACTTACTTCTCAAACAACCTAAATATGCCAAATTGTTCCCCGGCAACGGCGTCAATTTTGATGACGTCTAAATCCACTACTAAAAAGTAAATGGACACGGTCGGATGCAATATAATTTACCTAACTATGAGTAGGGGTTGAATACTACAGAGAACAATATGTAGGCGATTAGGCCTGTAAGAGAATTATCACTTATTATGCTAAGCCAAACACTTAAAAGGGGTTTGAGAAAATATTTATAACCAAATACGAAAATATAAACTAACCTAGAAAGCAAGTAAAATGATCAATGGCTATAAGCATGGATGGAATGAGAATTACACTCAAGTAACGATCCAATGTATTTCACGATTTTACAAATATGAGCGAGTTTATATTAATTAGCCTCTGGTAATAATTCTATATTAGCTTCTTGTGAATACTAACAAGACTTCCTAATTGAATTATTCCTAAAACAATTAAGAGATTAAGCACACCCGAATATGGCTACAAGTAGTTCAATTCTATCCCTAGGTAGAATCTATAAAGTGAGGGTTAACGCCTCAAGTTCTTGTTAATTAATCTTTCCCAACCCTAGATTATCTTTCCCAAAATTAATTCTAAGCGAATGGGAGAGTCCTAGGGTTAGCTAATCCTTTTGAAAACATTAAAAAATAAGAATAATTAAAGAAACAATAACTCATTTCATAATAAATAAAAATCGTTCAATAAATAAGCACAACAAGATATTTAATCCATACTTTAAATATGAATATTCCCATAAACAAGATTCAAGTGTTGGACAAAAATACTACACACTTAGATATACAATATAAAGCAAGAAAATAAAGAAATAAACATAAATGAGTAAGAAATTCTCAACCAAAAGCTTCAAATCTTCAAGATCCAAGTGTGTGTGCAAGAACCCTAGCTCCAAAACTTGTGTTCTTTAGTCAAGGAGACTGAAAATTAAGCCAAAGATGTGTTTCCAAGAAGCTAGATCGTGTATTTGTGGGTTTGGAATGGAGAAAATATGAAATACCCAAGTTGCCCCGGTCTGATGCCCGTTGGCCGCACCTGCGGAATAAATCATCGCAGGTGCGACTTTGCAAAAGCAGACTTTCATACGCAGCTGCGAAACCTGTGGGGAGTCTCTTTCTCCGCAGATGTGGAACATGTCTCCGCAGAAGCGACTCCGCAAATGCGGATTATCGACCACAGATGAGATTCTAGCTGGAGATTGACATTTTCGCAGATGCGGCCTTCCACTTGCAGATGCGAGGTCGCATAAGCGCACAGTGTTCCGCAAATGCAAAATAACTGAAGGAATTTGCAATTTTTGTACTCTTTTTTGCTCAATTCTACTTCAATTGAATTCAACTCTTTTCATGACATTATTTACCTAAAAATCTAGAAATTCATACCATAAACAACCTCATATTATAATAAACAGATGCAAAAACTAAAGAAAATAGACTAAAATAAATGGTAAAATCACCACTCATCAGCGGCCTGAACTGAAACCGCCTGAGCAAGGCTAGTGCAAACAGTTAATATCTGGGCCAAAGCCTCCTGAAGGCCTGGAATCACAATAGACACAGCTGGTGCTAGAGCTGGCCCCACCGGCTCAACCACATCTGGAATCTGCTCTTGAGCTGGAGCAACTGGTGGGTTTACAGGTGCCGCTCTAGCTGTTGTATGAGCTACACCTCGGCCTCTACCACGGTCGAGGCCCTAGCTGGTGGTACTAGTGGCCGTTCGCCTGATTCGATAGCACGTGTTCTCACCATCTATGAGAGAATAAAAAAAGAGAAGTTTAGTTCTCGGAATCAACAAATTCGCACGACAAGAATACTAGAACGTGAAGTTTTCCTAAGGGTTCGGCAGCCTCTCGAAGATAAGTATAGACGTCTCCGTACCGATCCGCAAGACTCTACTAAACCTTCTCATGACTCGTGAGACCTATGTAACCTAGGCTTTGATACCAACTTGTCACGACCCAAATCTCACATGTTGTGATGGAGCCTATCGCAGCTTCTCGAAGATAAATACAGACGTCTCCATACCGATCCGCAAGACTCTACTAAACCTGCTCATGACTCGTGAGACCTATGTAACCTAGGCTCTGATACCAACTTGTCACGACCCAAATCTCACATGTTGTGATGGCGCCTATCGCACAACTAGGAAAACTGACAATCATAATAAACCACACATATTTAAGTTTGAAAAACATAATAAAATAAGTTTAAGAGTAAAATCTCATAAACACCAATACGAAAATAACGCGAATCAATACAATATTTCCCCAAAAGCCAGGTGGCCTACAAAACATGAGCATCTAT
Organism: Nicotiana otophora; assembly: GCA_000715115.1. Taxonomy (NCBI): domain Eukaryota; kingdom Viridiplantae; phylum Streptophyta; class Magnoliopsida; order Solanales; family Solanaceae; genus Nicotiana; species Nicotiana otophora. The sequence goes on along the minus strand of AWOL01S0016566.1, from coordinate 92,023 downwards.
ACAATAACATGGTGTGACTGCTGAAATACTGTCTAGGAAAGTAGAACAGTATAAATAAAACTAAAATAAAAAGGAGAGTCAAGGTCTGCGGATGCCAAGGCAGCTACATCAATATTCTCAGAACTTAATAAGCTCCAACACTAGCAACCTCCGTGCCCGGAAGTACCTGGATCTTTAGACGAAGTGCAGAGTGTAGTATGAGTACAACCAACCAATGTACTCAATAAGTAACAAGACTAACCTTTGGGCTGAAAGCAGTGACAAGCTCAACCAATACAGTCCAAATGGAGAGTTTAACAGTACGACATGACAGGAAATTTGACAATAATATCTCAAAGAAACTCATAATCTGTTGGTACACAGTACATGAGTGTAGACATGCTTCTAGGTTTAACAGTTAAGCTCAATACAAATAAAATATGCCAAGTATGACTGATATGAGGAATATTACATCTCTATATCTGCATGCCAATGTGCATATCACATGTGATGCAATACAATGAAAAACTCACGTACTCACACTCTTAGAGCACTCAATCTGAATGTCTCAATTCTCACTGATCACACTCAATCACTCAGCATTGTACGGTACCTAGGCTCACTGCTGGTATGTAAGACTCTGGAGGGGCAGATCCTGCCCAAGCACTAATAATAAGCCAATCTGGTCTGCTGTGGCATGCAACCCAATCCCATAATAATAAAGCCTAAAAGGCCTATTTTGGCGTGCAAATCGATCCATATATAAGCCATAAGGCCTGCTGCGGCGTGCAACCCGATCCACAAATCTCATTTACAACACGGCTCTCAGGACCCAACTCAATCATACATCTCTCCAGTCTCTCGGGCTCACAAATCATATGCCAATCAGCCTAAACAATGATATATAACACAATAATAAATAGTAACGATGACTAAGATATGATATGCCAATGATAGATGTGACTGAGTACAAAATTGCCATCTAAGCAAATAATTCAACATCAGGAATGACCCCAGTAGGTCTCAACCGGATAAACATATAGCCTGACATGATTTCTAACATGAATTTGTAGCTCAATTACTCCAACACATAGAGATCACATGAATAACAACAAGGTTTGGTGACTACACAGTACCACAGAATCGACCGGATCACAATTCCTATGGTGCACGCCCACACACCCGTCACCTAGCATGGGCGTCACCTCAACACCAACCACATAACACGTAATTCAGGGATTCATACCCTAAGAACCAAGGTTAGAAGTGTTTCTTACCTCAAACCGTGCAAATCTCTACTCCAATAAGCCCTTACCTTGCGATTCGACCTCCAAACACCTCGAATCTAGCCACAAAAAACTCGATACAATCAACACAAGCTATAAGAATCAATTCCATATGAAAAAATTAAGTTCTTGAGCAAACCTCAAAATGTCAACTCAAAAAGTCAACCCGGGCCCATATCTCGGAATACAACAAAATTAACAAAATCCGAATACCCATTCAACCATGCGTCCAACTATGCCAAAAATTACTTAAATCCGATTACAACTCGACCTTCAAATCCTCAAATTAAAGCCTATAAAGTTTCTACAATTTTTCCCAATATTTCCAACCCAAAATACTAATTAAATGATAAAAATAATGATATATTTATGTAATTTAACCAAATACGGGTTAGAATCACTTACCCTAATCAATTCCTTGAAAATATCTCCAAGAATCGCCTAAATACGAGCCCCCAAAGTCCAATTATGAAATATAACTCAAACCCTCATTTGTTTATATTTACGAGTCTGCCCAGATGCCCTTCTTCGCGATCACGGAAAATGCTTTGCGATCGCGAAGCACAAAAACTAAGCTTCCAAAATTAACTCCACACGAATGCGAACAAACCCACGCGAACGCAACGACCAAACATCCCTGACCTATGCAATCACGGACAGCCTCACGCGATCGCAAAGAACAATGCGTGGAATCCCAACTTCTTCCTTTCCTCTACGCGAACACGACTTAACCCACGCATTAGCGATGCATTGATGGACAAAGATCCGCGATCGCAGTCCTCATTTAGCAATCACATACACAAAATCCCAGTTGCCCAAAATAAGCCTACGCGGTCGCGGACATTCCCACGCGATCGCGTATAAGAAAACCCGACCTACAACATTACCAATCTTCTATGTTCGAATTCCAATCCGTTAACCATTCGAAATCCACCCGAGGCCCCTGGGACCTCAACCAAACATATCAACAAGTCCTAAAATATCATAAGAACGTAGTCTAGGCCTCAAATCACATCAAACGACATCAAAAACATGAATCGCACCCCAATTCAAGCCTAATGAAACTAATGAACTTCCAAATTCTATAATCGATGCACTTATCAAATCAACTTCGATTAACCTCAAATTTTTCACACAAGTCATAAATGACACAACGGACCTATTCCAACTTCCAAAACACAAATCCTAGCCCAGTAACTACAAAGCCAACTCTCGGTCAAACCTCTCAACTCTCCAAACTTCTAATTTTTCAACTTTTTCAATTTCAAGCCAAAATCACCTACGGACCTCCAAATCGGTATCCGGATATACTCCTATGTCCAAAATTACCATACGAAGCTATCGAAACCATCAAAACTCCTTTTCAGAGGCATTTACTCATAAATCAACATTCGGTCAAGTTTTTCAACTTAAGCTTCCAACCTTAGGACTAAGTGTCCCAATTCATTCCGAAACATCGCCGGAACCGAACTAACCACCCCGGAAAGTCACATATCAATAATTGAGCATAAAATAAGCAGTAAATGAGGGAAGGATACTACAACACTCAAAACAACCGGCCGGGTTATTACAGTGACTCTGCTGGGGAAACTTCAGGTTCTAACCATAACGGACTTGATCAATTACTTGAGGGATTACAAGTTCTCCAATACTCTAACTTCTACTCTTTATGTCACCTATTTCAAGGCGTATATTCTCTTCTTTAAGTTGTATACTATTTGCTTCAAGCTGTATATTCTTTACTTTGAATTGTATATTTTTTGCTTCAGGTCGTATATTCTTCGTCGCTTGCTTCAAGTGGTCTATTATTTGTTATGCGCTTTAAGCGATATATTCTTTGTTATGCGCTTCGAGCAGTATATTCTTTGTCATATGCTTTAAGTGGTATATTTTTTGTCACACGCTTCAAGCAGCGTATTCTCTATCATGCTTATGTTGTACAGGTTTCCCACACGTCTATGTTGTATATTCTATCACATATGACTGTATTGTATATTCCTTCATACATGTCTTTGAACTGCCTTATTAATCTGTCATTACTTTTTTGTCGACACTTGGTCGTACACAATCACACACAAGTCACGCAAAGGTTGTCTTTTCACCTCTCCGAACCTTCTTTCAAAACTCTTTAGTTTTAGAGATTGGCGTACGAGGTTAACTACGTATCATCTCGCAGTTGTCCTAAACTCATGCCCGAATCTAGGTTAATCTACTATTAGAATTCCTAGGTCACTGTACATACGATCTTGCAGCTTGCTTTAACTGGATTAATTGTTACATATTCTTTGTATGTTATCCATTGTTTATGTGTCATATATTCATTTGCTATTGTTATGTATCTTTTATCTACTACATACACTTTCTACTTGCTGTCCACCACTAGGTTCTCTCTGTCTGACTATTTTAGTTGTCTTGTGTTGAACTTTGACCTTTTAAATACACATGCCTATTCGGGTCTTCATGACCATCCCCATAACCATATCATCATCCAGATTCTACTATCCTTTTCAAAGATACGTCAATCTATCTTGGAACATCTTCCACTAACTTGACGTAATTTTCTCAATCATACCTCACACTTTCCTTGTCTTCTGTCATTTGAGACCGATCCATGCGCTATGCTACCATTTATCTCTTATTCAAGATCTACTAGTCTCCACCCACCCACCTAGAAATTCTCATTCAAATCACATCCTTTTCAAGGAACAATCACTCATTCATAATAACCATACAAATCACATAATTCCACTAGTTGGCCTGAACTACGTTACGACCTGATTCTTGCTTTGGCAAGATATGTAGGCAACCCTACATAAGGGTTCAGTATACCCACTGCCTCAAAACAATTTCCTCAGTACGGAACTGTGCCTGTTCTTTTAGAACAGTGCGATGATACTCTCAAACTAGAAATCTCCGAGAGGGTCAACAAAATTTCACCCAAAATCCAAATATCAAAATACCATGACAACCTTACTCTGACCCTCACCCGACTTAAATCCCAACATAAGTGATGCAAGTCCTTTCTTCAAACATCAGGATTTGGAGTCATGGTGTTCACTCCCACTCTCCAAATTCAAAGATTCGATACAAGTCAACCCACTTTTGTTACAGGGGCAAGTTATTAGTCAACCTTTGAGAAGTGTCATGCTCGCACGACTCGGACAAACAAAGAAGAAAAAGCGAAGCCTCAAGTCAACACAAATTAATTTCCCTCCCTCGAAGTAAGAATTTATCTTAGGACGAGGAGGGACAACATAAACCATCATGGGATGCTGACATCGCGTTTCCGATCACAACCGGATACACCACTGGCTGTACGACCTAACTCTACACCCTTTTAGTTTTATAACTTTACCTAAGAGGGACTCTAACATTTTCTCCTCTGAGTCTTGCAGGTACATCATCCCGGGCACTTCACGGGAGATAGCATCTGGTCTCGGACTTGGTGGAACATCAGTCAGATAATCAGGGGAATAATAGTTTTACAATGAACTCCATAAATTTTTCATGACTTTGTTGCACTCACTACCTTTCTATTTTTAGATCAGAACATCGTTCCCGGTTGTCAACCGGGGACGATCATCAAATGGTTCTTACGGATAACTAAAAGGTGAATCATCCTAGGACTGCACTAGAGATAGCACCCAATATTGGACATTGTGGAACATCAACCGAACAATCAAGGGAGTGTTAGTTACAATTTTTGATTCCATTATTTTGTGACGGTACTACTCTCACAATATTTCTATATCTTGATTAGATTATCGCCCCGGCTAATAGCCGGGGACGATCACCAAAAGGTTCCTGTGGACAGCTGGAAGGTCGCAACAAAATATCCCTCCAGTCAATTGGGAGGCAACCACACCAACTGTCTCGCAAACAGTCAGGGTCATCGAGGCAACTATTTGAGGGACCAGCTGGGGCACATCTTCTGGAGGGAGATGCTCTTCAACTCCAGAGATACCGCACCACAACGAGGCATCGCTCCGAGTTTGTCTATACCATTACATTTCATACATATCTTTGATGCAATTAATATAGTTAGTTGCAATGCCTGGAAATAGGAGAGTAAACGTATGCTGAAACTAATACATCTCATACTCTCCAATATTCACGAACTACGCATACCTGATTCTTGACCTTATGTTAAGATACGTAGGCAACCCGTCATGAGTCCGGTCTTTCTCGTCCTTAGTTGGGACGAATCGCTGAAGTCTGGCTACTTGGATCACTGCTGACCAAATATCGTTACGAAAGGATCATATCAAAAAATAAAATCATCAAAATTAAACATATATATACCTTAGTTTTGTCTCCAGAATTCTCTCCGTGAGACATCAAAATCCAAAACACTATCCTCTTTCCTTGAGGAAATTCAATAAAATCAAAAATATCTTTCCCCGATCTCTAAGCTTCCCGAACTATGCTTGACCTAATTCTCATTTCGACGAGATACATAGATAATCTTCGGGTTCGGTCTCATTTTTCAAATTAAAAATCATCAATCAAGGACCCTTCCCGGGTTCAGTCTTAGTTTTCAAAAAAATAAATAAATCAATCTAGGACCATTCTAGGGTTCATTCTCATTATTAAAAAACAATCATCAATCAAGGACCCTCCCCGGGTTCTATCTCATTTTGTTTTAAAAAACAATCAAAAATACTCCCATCGTGCGGAGATATTTCAATCCGCGTCCCTCCCATTATGTGGAGATTTTACATTTCAGCCACTCCCATCATGCAGAGATTTTTTATTCTTGTCTCTCTCACCGTGCGGAAATTTTACATTCATGTCAATGCTCCTATACAGAATGGTACACAGCCCGTCTAACATTCAGTGCTCCTACACGGAACGGTACGCAGCCCCGTCTAATAATCAATGCTCCTATACAGAACGGTACACAACTCGTCATTTTACTTTCCTGTTTAATGCTCCTATACAGAACGGTATACAACCGGTCATTTTACTTTCCTGTCCATGTTCCGATATCACTTCGGAACTGTAACCACAAAGCCCATCTAACATTCAATGCTCCGCTATCGCATTGGAACGATACCAAAGCTCGTCTAACATTCAATGCTCTGATAGCCCTTCGAAATGGTAACCACAAAGCCCATTTTACATTCAATTCTCTTTATCAAAAACCACAAAAATTGATTAAGTCCAAATTCAAAAAAAATAAAAATCTAAAAATATTTTCTTTCTCTTTTCTACCCTTTTCGAACTATGCTTGACCTGATTCTCATTTCAACGAGATACACAAGCAACCTTCGGGTTCGGTTTCATTTTTCAAAAACCAAAAAAAAAGATGATTAAGTCCAAAAATTCAAAAAGATATATATTGTCAAAATTAAAGTATATACATTGATTAAGTAAAAATTCAAAAAATATTTATTTGTCAAAAATAAACAAAAATCATCAAATATTAGCTTGGTTGGTACTAGCATAGTTATGAGTGTGCATGTGAAAAGAACAAATGTTTAAGTGGTATGATGGAGAGGATCAGCTTTGGGTAAATCATAGACTCTTGTGGTACCTCCCAATTATACCTTAGTGACACTTGAAAAATCTCATGCTAGCAGTTAGGGTAAGAACAAAGTCGACCTCATCGTTTCATGTGCATTGTATAGTGAGCCTAGATTAAAATTCATTTGATTGTATTGTAGATCTAGAACTTGGCCTGAATGTCTGTTGAGGCGAAATCTTGAGTAACGTTTGGTTTGGGAAAGGATCGTATGCCTTCTTTGACCCGTTTGAGTCATTCAAGCCTACCAAATAACATTAATACCTAGCATTTCCCTTTTGAGCCTTAAGCCCGTTCTTGGACAACCACATCTTAGCCCATACCTCTTCTTGTGCTAAATGCACTACCCCTCTCTTGGCCCAAACTCCTTGCGCGCACTGAAAATGTGTAACTTCAGATGAAAACCAAAGTGAAGGCGACAAGCATGAAATGACAATAGATGCAAAGACCAAGGCACTCAAAGACATGACTTCAGAAAGAAGAAAAACGAGGACTCCATAAATTCAAAAGGAGGAACTTCTGCAAAATTCAAAGAAAAAAAAATAGAGGAGAAAACTCCACAAATTCAAAGAGGAGAAACTTCGAGAAAAGAAGGAAAAACTCTTGCAAAGCAGGAGAAACTTTCGAAAGAAAAAAAGAAGAAAACCCAACAAAAAAATAGGACGCGGAACCTCCTACAATTTCAATAAAAAGTCAAAGAAAAGAAAGGGATAACGAGCCGAACAAGATCAAGCACTGAATCATGCTTTGAACGCTGAAGTCACAGACACAGTGCAGTTCTCATGGAGGGATTAGTCACTATTTATCCCAAATGAACATCCTACCTGACCCCAAGCCTACATTACAAGCCGATAACAAGCCCTACATGATTCTATTCCAAGTGTCCTCACATTAGTGGATACTCACATAAAGGTCAAGCATATGGTATCTCAATAGCATGCATTGAATGTCATTTTGAGTGTGAGTGTGCTTCGAAAAATATCCTAGGTCAAAATACAAAAATACTTCAAATATGTGTGAAAATTAGGACTTTGGTTATAGTGAGGCACTTTAAATATGAGGATAGTAAGAGTTCAAAACCTTTGATTGAAGAAAGACGAACAAATCTTGTCGATACTTAGGTATATCTGAGATATCACTCGAAGCTATATGAATTGCCCATAAGATGATCTTGGTTTGTCGGAAAGTGTATGGGGAAATTCTAATGCACAAAACTAATAGTTGGTACCAACCAAAGTCAAGTCAAAAAGATGATTGATCAATAACCAGCCTCTCTTTACTTCTCAAATTTTCAAACATTCTCTACAAAAGCTACAAAACAACAGAAAAACAAAACGAGTCAAGTTTTGTTGACGGTAGAGTTAGGTTTTGTTGTAACAGAACTACGGTTTGACCTGACTTCCCACGAGGGGATACGTAGGTAACCCACATAGGGTCCGGTCCCACTCTTGTAGTAGAAAACCAAAAAAAGTCATTTCTATATATTCGGAACTACGCCGCGACTTGATTTCCTTTGGTAGGAATACATAGGCAATCCACATCGAATTCAGTCATCTTTTGCAATCGAATTAAGCTTTGGCTTGATTCCATTGAGATATGTAGGCATCTTAGTCAGACCCGTCCATATCATTTTAAAATTCTATCATTTTGCATCTATGACTGCTTGAGTCATTAATAACAGAACCCCTTCTCATCTTGCTTTTCCAGGCGCCCTCCTGAACAATGGACATTTAATTTCAAAGCCTCATTTTCCAGGCTCCCTCCTGAATAATGGGCATTTCATTACAAGCCAGATTTTCCAAGCGCCCTCCTGAACAATGGGCATTTCATTTCAAGTTCAAATTTTACAGGCGCCCACCTTCTAATATGAGTATTTTAGATTTCAAAGTGCTCCGATGACTTTGTACCGGTACACAACCCGAATTCCTTTAATGATTCAGAATGCTCCGATCACTTCAGACCGATACACAACCTGGATTTCTTCAAAGAATCAAAGTGCCCCGATCACTTCGGATCGGTACCCAGTCCAGATTTTCTTCAAAAATCTAAAGTGCTCCAATCACTTCGGACAATATGTAGCCCAAACCCCTTTTGAATTAGAGTTCCAACCCGGGACCCTATTTCATTTAAAAACAAATCATCATCACATATAATCATCGCTCAAGCCACTACAATCCAACATGGGACACAACGTGGAATTATGTTTTGGGAAATAAACTGGGGCAGATTTTGGGGACGAACGTCGAGCTTTCCAACAACAATCGATGCCATGTCCTAAGTATCGTTCTTATGTCCCATCTACATGGGGTGTGTGGGTAATCCGAACCCCCATAGACAAAATAAACCAGTGTCATCACAGCTTCATTTAGGGGAACTTTCAAAATAAAAAATCAAAATCATCAATATCCTTCTCGAACTACAGCCGGCCTGATTCTCATTACATCCGAGATATGTAGGAAAACTAAATACAGAGCCCGGCCGTATCCACATCAAAGTCCATTCAATAAATTCACCAATCATCCAACATCCACGTCCTAGTGTTACCATAATCCGAAACTGGGGCAATCTTGGAAACAATGTCAAGATCACACGAACTTTTTCATCTTCAAACATTTGCCTTCCACTCCATGAGGCTACGATTCATAAGTAGTACTCAATCTCCCAGAACTACACATGACCTGATTCTCGTGCAACGATAGATGCGTAGGCAACTCAAATACCAGAGTTTGGTCACAATCTTCTAAACCTCTTCATCAATTGCTCTGTCATGTCGTGACAAAATTGAGTATGATGTCAATTTCTTTGCTCGAAGACTCTTACATAATCTACGGTCAAAGAGGGGAAGTTGTTGATACTCAATTTTGACCCTCCGTGTTTAGATATTAACTTCTGCAGGCTTCCTAGTAAAAAATGATAAAAATGTAGTTTTTTTGCACATTATTTTGCTTTAATGCAATTTTTGCAGCTTTTTTCATCTTTGACCATATTTCCTTTCATATTTTTATTTTTTTACTTCAAACGTGGTTGGAAAGTTTTACCCCACACCCCACATATATTTTTATACTATAAAACAGAAGCCCTCCCCCC
>AWOL01S0016566.1:43919-73897 GCA_000715115.1 Nicotiana otophora | reverse complement strand
TCGAGCATTCAGATGGCTCCATATGAGGCATTATACAGAAGGCGATGCCGATCGCCAGTTGGTTGGTTTGAACCGGGAGAGGCTCGGTTGTTGGGTACCGGTTTGGTACGGGATGCCTTGGATAAGGTCAAGATTATTCAGGATCGACTTCGCACAGCTCAGTCTAGGCAAAAGAGTTATGCCGACCGTAAAGTTCGTGATATTGCATTCATGGTTAGAGAACGAATATTGCTTCGGACTTCACCTATGAAAGGTGTAATGAGGTTCGGAAAGAAGGGCAAGTTGAGCCCTAGGTATATCGGACCCTTTGAAATTCTTGAAAGGGTGGGTGAAGTAGCCTACAGGCTTGCATTACCACCTAGTTTATCAGCGGTTCATCCAGTGTTCCATGTGTCTATGCTCCGGAAATATCACGCTGATCCGTCCCATGTGTTAGATTTCAGCTCAGTCCAATTAGACAAAGATTTGACTTATGAGGAGGAGCCGGTGGCTATTCTAGCCCGGCAGGTCCGACAGTTAAGGTCAAAGAGTTATCCTTCAATTCGGGTGCAATGGAGAGGTCAGCCGGTAGAGGCATCTACCTGGGAGTCCGAGTCAGACATGCGGAGCAAATATCTACACCTTTTCTCCAGCTCAGGTAGTTTTTCTAACTCCGTTCGAGGACGAACGTTTGTTTTAGAGGTGAAGAATGTGATGACCCAAAATACCATCTTTAAATTTAATAAGTAATTCTATATTCTAAGACCTCGAAAAACACCATTTATCCTTTCTCGACTTGCGTGCACAGTCTGTAAAATTTTCTGGAAAGTTTTCATGTGAAAAATAAATTAAAATATGAAATAGAGCTTTAAAATTCAAGTGAATTGACTTTGGTCAATGTTTTTAGCAAATGGACCCGGATCAGTATTTTGACAGTTCTGGTAGCTCCGTATCGTGATTTGGGACTTGGGCGTATGCCCGAAATTTAATTTGGAGGTCCCTAGCTCAAGTTATGACCATTTAACGGAACTAGCAATTTAAAGGCTAAATATTCCAAGTTTGACCACGAGGTTGACTTTTTGATATCGGAGCCGAAATCCAATCCTGAAAATTTGAACAGCTCCGTTATGTCATTTATGACTTGTATGCCAAATTTGAAGTCATTCCGGATTCATTTAATATGTTTTGGCACGAGATTTGCAAATTGAAAGTTTAAAACTCAAAGTTCGAATTGGGGTGTGAATTGTAATTTCAGTGTTGTTTGATGTGATTTTAGACCCCGAGTCAGTCCGTATTATATTACGGGACTTGTTGGTATATTCAAACGGGGTCCCGAATACCCCGACAGTGAAACGGATCGAAATCGGAACAAGAATTGGACTTAAATCTGAAATTTTGAGTTCTGGTGTAATCGCACCTGCGGAATTTTGACCGCAGGTGCCAGCTCGCAGAAGCGAGACATCCATCGCAGATGCGGACTTCACAGGTGCGGCCCTTTTGTGCAGAAGCGGACGTCGCAGGTGTGACATTTTGTCCGCAGATTTGGAACCTCGCCTGGAAGCCCTTTTTCGCAGATACAAGATTTTTCTCGCAGATGCGAGCTCGCATGTGCGAGCCCAGGCACGCAGATGCGCAAATGCTGGGCAGAATACAGAAAATCGGGTCTTAGCCATATTTACTCATTTTTAAGTTTTGAGTCTCGGATTTGGGCGATTTCAAGGGGGATTTTCACGACTTTGGATTGGGTAAGTGTTCTATAACCAAAAGTGATTATATTTCACAAATTCATATCTATATTCATCATTTATTTCGGATTTCAGCTATCAGAGGAGACTTGAGGTATAACTGCATGGCGTCCGCAGTTCTGAAGTCCCCGTTTATTGTACTTTAGCTGTGTGTTTATTTCCAGACAGCTTTATATTATTCAGACCTTTATTTGTATTTATTCTAGAAGCTCGTGCACTTGTGACACCAATTCTAGGATCGTATTTAGACACCGTTGTTTGATGGATTATTTCACTATATTTCAAACTTTGCTTCCGCATTTATTTCCTTGTTATTAATAAATTTAAAATTATTTTAAAAATAGATAATGTTATTCTAACGTTGGCTTGCCTAGCAAGTAAAATGTTAGGCGCCATCACGGTCCGAAGGTGTGAATTTCGGGTCGTGACATATATTATTTAAAAATATTTTCCAAATATAATTTCCCAAAAATATTTTCAAACTATTTCCAAAAACAATCTATCAAAAACATTTTCAAATAAAATCATTTCAGAATAAACTAGTTTATTGTTTACTTTATATTTTACTAATAATTTCATTTCTCTTATCTTGCGAGGTGTTATCACACGAAGTTGCTTTCAGAGAATGACACTCGAAGATGAAAAGACAAATCCCCGTCAAGCTTCCCGCTTCGTAACTTCCCTTCTTAGATGCAAAAAATGCAAGTATAGTGAAATCGTAGATAGATATCGTATTTGCTAGGTTTCTTGATATTTGCATATTTGCCAACACTTAGGATGAGCCGCATCTATGTAATAATCTGGTTAACTTACGAAGCTGTGCATTATATAACTCGTTATGCTTATATACACATATTTAGGATGTCGAGTATATTTCGTAACTTATTTGGTTAGTTGGGATAGATATGCATATAATTAATTGAGTTAGATACATACATAATAAAAACAAAAAGTATTGTATCTTTTTCTAAAAACAAATAACCTTATGTTTTTATAATTATACTATAATACTTTTCAAACCAATCTACTTGTATATTATTTCTTAATTATTACACTCCAATTAGACAAAACTTGTAAAATATCATAGTTGAATTGTCACATTTTGAATTTTCTAGACCTTACTCATTTGGGTTTGTCCCAAACAATTGGTATCACAAAATAGTCCTTTGCTATTCATTATATTATGTCTAGTTTTATTTACAAATGTTTCTCTTATATATTTGTATATTTTATAGCATATCCATTCTTTACTCACTAAAACAATTCTTTCACTTTGCTCAATATATATTGAGATAATTCTTTCTAAACTCTTTGGTCAAGTTACTTGTTAAATATCTACTCATGTGCAAATAAATAATTTTCCCTTTTTTTCTCTCAATCCTTTAGTATAAGTTTCTCCTTGTTGTAGTCATCCATCTAAACTTTTAAACCCTAATTATGAATCGTCTCTCTTCAAGTTTATTCTTGTAAGTTTAAGAGTTTGTTCAAACACTTTGAGTTAACTTGCATTCTTTAAGTGCAATTTTTTTCATATTATTCAATTTACACTAAACTATCATTCTTTAATATCCGTTTTTATTCTTTCACATACAACATTTATTATATAGTTTGTCAAATATTTTATTATTCTTATCCAGAACTCACTTTATACTTGGCTTATCTTTTGGAATACGATTCCCTCGTCCACTTTACATATATTTTATACTAGTCAATATTGTTTAACCATTTCATTTCAAAACACCAAAAAATACTTGCATACTTCATCCGCACATATTTCATTATCTATTTAATATTATTACTGTTCATTCTAGTACACGTTAACCATTCTTTTGTTCTTTGTAATAGTTGTGAGTATTTGCTAATTATCTTTGAACATTCCCTCCCTTATTTGATCGAGTCCATCGGAACCCCATTTTGTGGATCTCGAGGGATGCCTAACACTTTCCTCTCGAGATAACTTGAACTCTTACTTAGAATCTCAACGGTTTCGCAGACTACAATTTAGCGTATATTATGTAATGTAATATAGGTGTCCTAGTATACCTTAAATACTAGGTGGCAACTCTAAACTCCCATTAACCTTGTAGAGTACTATAAGTTGTACATTGTTTTGACTTGTGCAAAAAAGGGTGCAACACTTAGCAGGAGGTGTAGAGGAGAAATAGAGGATTCGACTGAGGTTGGTTTGAGGGGATTTGGTTAAGTCCGGCCGGTGGAAGCAATTTCTAGTCGGTGATCAACAGTGGTTTGAGGGTGGCGGGTGGTGGAAGCGATTTCCAATCACCTAGGACAAGAAAGAGAGAAGAGAGAAAGTGCCTGAAAGATCTGATTTTTAAGTTTGGTCTTTTTTTAAAAGGAGTCTTTAGATGAAACGATGTCATTTCATTTTGCCACTACATCGTTTGTAGGGGTTAGGAGATAGGGTCAGACCATGTCTTAGAATTGGACTGACAGAGGTTTTCTTTGCAAAGACTGGGCCAAAAGAGGAAGGCCTAGTTCAATTTCATTGACTAACAACCCCATTCCCTTTCCCCTTTAATTTTTACAATTAATCACTTTTAACTTGATTTTTCAATTAACCTTATTTTACACATTTAGCCCATTTTCCTCAATTACCTAAATTATTGGCTATCAAGTCATCATTAAACTAATTATTTATTTAATTATGCAGTTAAAATCTAAACATGCAACTATAAAAGATAAAAATATTCTTTTTGTGGTTTTAATGGTTTAAACTGCAATTAATTGCGCCCTTAAAAATGCAAAAATATAATTTTATGTAAGAATGTAATTAAAATGCAAAAAAGTTAATAACAATTCCTAAAAATCCTATAAAAATTAGAAACACCTGAATTGTTAATTTAAAGTCATTGCAGGAGCAAATTTTAAGTAGGGCAAAAATTATGTGCTTACAGCTGCCCTTCTTTGCTCGAGACCATAAAGAGTTTTCGAGCAAAGACAAAATGAGCATTGTGATTAAACTTTTCCTGTTTAGAACTCCACGAGAAGTTTTTTAAAAGAATTTATCGAACCTTGATTCCGATATTACCTACATATCCTTGGCTATAAAGAAATCAGGTCAGTGTAGTTTTGAAAGTTTTGGTAGCTAAGACTACCGAAGAGTTGTGAGTTACTATTGTTGCTATTTTGCTGATCTCCTTATTACACCAAAAATGAGATCCAAAGCAACTAGATATGCCTATCAACTAGGTGCTATAAGATTCCTATCTATAAGTCTTCGGAAGCCTTGTCTTGACTTGTTCTTCGTGTGACCTAGACTTGAGTCTTGATGCTCTTTAGCTGTAGGTGTTAGATCACTCCTGTGTGCTTATTTCTTGATCAAGATGGAAGATATGACTCTTGTGACACTGGTCATTCTTAGTGTGACTTGTGCCATATTCCATTTGTTTATTGTGATTTGAACATGTTTCTTTTTTTTTATCAGGACCTAGAGCTTTTCTTTTCGTTGATCACCTAATCTTTGTGCTCCAAGGCAAACTCTATAAAGACCCCAAAGATAAACAAACAAACAAAACCTTCTCTCCCAATTTCACTAGGAAATATTTTATGAGTTATTGTAACAGAATCATAAACAATTATTTTTATAGAAAGCAAGCAATTTTTGTAGGGAATGATGTACCCCGGGGAATCATGATTTTAGGGAACGATGTACCCTTTTTGAAATGGGACCTTAACTAGGGATTGTTGTACACTATAATAAAAAATACAGCTAGGGATTGGTGTATCCCATGCTAACACATGACTAAGGAATAGTGTACCATTATGTTAAAATAATATCTCAATTAACAATTAGTGTACCTTATATCGGAAAATGCAGCTTGGGAGTGAGATACTCTATGCTAACATGAGACTAAGGAGTGGGTACCCTTTTGTTAGAATATCTTCAAAAAGGGAATGATGTACCCTATGTTAGAAACATAACTAGGGATTGATGTACCCTACGCTAATATGCGACTGCGGAGAGGTGTACTCTTTTGTCAGAATATCTTCAACTAGGGAATGGTGTACCCTATGTTGGAAAATACAGCTAGGGAGTGGTGTATCATATGCTAACATGAGACAAGGAAGTGGTGTACCTGTAACGACCCGACCGATCGTTTTGCTTTCTAGAACCTCGTTTTCCTAAATAAGACCCCTCGTATATACTTTTACTGTTTCATGACTTACGAGAATGGTTAGTTCGAGTTTAGAAGGATTCGTATTGAAATCGGAACAATTAGCTCGTTAACATTGGCTTTAAATAGTTAAGTTTGACTTGGGTCAACATTTCTAGTAAACGACCTAACAATCGGGATTTAACTTTCCTAATAGGTTCGTATGATGAGTTTTGAATTGGGCATATATTCGTATCGGGTTTTGGATGGCCCGGGAGCGTTTCGGCACATAAAGTTGAAAGTGGGCGCATTGAAGTTTTTAAAGTTCTTTAAATTTGGTTTGGAGTAGGTTTTGGTGTTATCGAGGTCCATTTGAAATTTTGCGCTCGGAAATAGTTCCGTATGGTTATTTAAGACTTGCACGCAAAATTCGGTGTCATTCCGAGTAGTTTAAGTATGATTCGGCGCGTTCGAAGCGAATTGGTAGAACTTGAAATCCATAAGTTGATTCGATTTTAGTTTGGAGTCTAATTCTTAGTTTTGGTGTTATTTTCCGTGTTTCGTGAGGTCGAACATGTCCATGTTATGATTTCAAACTCGTTGATATGTTTGTTCGAGGCCTCGGGGGCCTCGGATGCAATTCAAACAATACGCGAAACGCGTTTGGACTTGGAAAGATGGCTGAAGCAGTAGAGCTTCTGGTGCAATCGCACCTGCTAGGAGCTAGCCTAGTGTGTGGCCGCAGAAGTGGTTTGGGGTGAGTTGGCTGTGGCCCAAGAAGCGGAGAGAGTTTCGTAGAAGCGGCCTTGCTTCTGTGAGGCAAGGGCCGCATGTGCGAAGAGGGCCAGCCAAGCTTGGATCGCAGATGCGAGAGGCCAGCCGCAGAAGCAGACTCGCAGGTGCGGTGTCCTTTCTGCAGGTGCACCTAGTGCTGGCTTGGAGCATTCTGCAGAAGCGAACCTTTGTCTGCAGAAGCGGCGCCGCAGATGCAGCCAATTCTCCGCAGAAGCGGAAACCGCAGGGAGGCAGTGAGGTCCATTTATTATGGGACTTAGGCCATTTTGGTTCATTCATTACACTTGTTGGGTGCTTTTTGGAGCTTCTTAGAGAGGGATTTTCACCTAGCTATTGAAGGTATATAATTTCCATCCAATGTAAGTTAAATACAAAGATTATGGGTAGATTTTAACTTGAAAAATTGTGGGTTTAGTTGAAAAACCTAGATTTTGATAAAAATGGGATTTAACCAAGAAAATGATTAAGAAATTGGGTGAAAATGGTATATTTAAGTTTGTGAGGTTATAGGTAACAATTATCTTCGAAAAGTTTCGGAATTCAGGCACGTGGGTCCGAGGGTAAATTTTAGGAATCTTTCAATTTGGGTTGGGTAATTACTCTAATAGTTAAATTATGAACTTTTGAACATGTATTGATTAATTTAGATAACATTTGACTAGTTTCGGGTTGTTTGGAACAGAGTTGTGGATTTAAAGCATATTTGTGGATCGGAAGTGAGCTTGAGAACGAGGTAAGTCTCTTGCCTAACCTTGTAAGAGGGAACTCCAAGGCAAACTCTATAAAGACCCCAAAGATGAACAAACAAACAAAACCTTCTCTCCCAATTTTACTAGGAAATATTTTATGAGTTATTGTAACAGAATCATAAACAATTATTTTTATAGAAAGCAAGCAATTTTTGTAGGGAATGATGTACCCCGGGGAATCATGATTTTAGGGAACGATGTACCCTTTTTGAAATGGGACCTTAACTAGGGATTGTTGTACACTATAATAAAAAATACAGCTAGGGATTGGTGTATCCCATGCTAACACATGACTAAGGAATAGTGTACCATTATGTTAAAATAATATCTCAATTAACAATTAGTGTACCTTATATCGGAAAATGCAGCTTGGGAGTGAGATACTCTATGCTAACATGAGACTAAGGAGTGGGTACCCTTTTGTTAGAATATCTTCAAAAAGGGAATGATGTACCCTATGTTAGAAACATAACTAGGGATTGATGTACCCTACGCTAATATGCGACTGCGGAGAGGTGTACTCTTTTGTCAGAATATCTTCAACTAGGGAATGGTGTACCCTATGTTGGAAAATACAGCTAGGGAGTGGTGTATCATATGCTAACATGAGACAAGGAAGTGGTGTACCTGTAACGACCCGACCGATCGTTTTGCTTTCTAGAACCTCGTTTTCCTAAATAAGACCCCTCGTATATACTTTTACTGTTTCATAACTTGCGAGAATGGTTAGTTCGAGTTTAGAAGGATTCGTATTGAAATCGGAACAATTAGCTCGTTAACATTGGCTTTAAATAGTTAAGTTTGACTTGGGTCAACATTTCTAGTAAACGACCTAACAATCGGGATTTAACTTTCCTAATAGGTTCGTATGATGAGTTTTGAATTGGGCATATATTCGTATCGGGTTTTGGATGGCCCGGGAGCGTTTCGGCACATAAAGTTGAAAGTGGGCGCATTGAAGTTTTTAAAGTTCTTTAAATTTGGTTTGGAGTAGGTTTTGGTGTTATCGAGGTCCATTTGAAATTTCGCGCTNCTTAGTGTGACTTGTGCCATATTCCATTTGTTTATTGTGATTTGAACATGTTTCTTTTTTTTTATCAGGACCTAGAGCTTTTCTTTTCGTTGATCACCTAATCTTTGTGCTCCAAGGCAAACTCTATAAAGACCCCAAAGATAAACAAACAAACAAAACCTTCTCTCCCAATTTCACTAGGAAATATTTTATGAGTTATTGTAACAGAATCATAAACAATTATTTTTATAGAAAGCAAGCAATTTTTGTAGGGAATGATGTACCCCGGGGAATCATGATTTTAGGGAACGATGTACCCTTTTTGAAATGGGACCTTAACTAGGGATTGTTGTACACTATAATAAAAAATACAGCTAGGGATTGGTGTATCCCATGCTAACACATGACTAAGGAATAGTGTACCATTATGTTAAAATAATATCTCAATTAACAATTAGTGTACCTTATATCGGAAAATGCAGCTTGGGAGTGAGATACTCTATGCTAACATGAGACTAAGGAGTGGGTACCCTTTTGTTAGAATATCTTCAAAAAGGGAATGATGTACCCTATGTTAGAAACATAACTAGGGATTGATGTACCCTACGCTAATATGCGACTGCGGAGAGGTGTACTCTTTTGTCAGAATATCTTCAACTAGGGAATGGTGTACCCTATGTTGGAAAATACAGCTAGGGAGTGGTGTATCATATTCTAACATGAGACAAGGAAGTGGTGTACCTGTAACGACCCGACCGATCGTTTTGCTTTCTAGAACCTCGTTTTCCTAAATAAGACCCCTCGTATATACTTTTACTGTTTCATGACTTACGAGAATGGTTAGTTCGAGTTTAGAAGGATTCGTATTGAAATCGGAACAATTAGCTCGTTAACATTGGCTTTAAATAGTTAAGTTTGACTTGGGTCAACATTTCTAGTAAACGACCTAACAATCGGAATTTAACTTTCCTAATAGGTTCGTATGATGATTTTTGAATTGGGCATATATTCGTATCGGGTTTTGGATGACCCGGGAGCGTTTCGGCACATAAAGTTGAAAGTGGGCGCATTGAAGTTTTTAAAGTTCTTTAAATTTGGTTTGGAGTAGGTTTTGGTGTTATCGAGGTCCATTTGAAATTTTGCGCTCGGAAATAGTTCCGTATGGTTATTTAAGACTTGCACGCAAAATTCGGTGTCATTCCGAGTAGTTTAAGTATGATTCGGCGCGTTCGAAGCGAATTGGTAGAACTTGAAATCCATAAGTTGATTCGATTTTAGTTTGGAGTCTAATTCTTAGTTTTGTTGTTGTTTTCCGTGTTTCGTGAGGTCGAACATGTCCATTTTATGATTTCAAACTCGTTGATATGTTTGTTCGAGGCCTCGGGGGCCTCGGATGCAATTCAAACAATACGCGAAACTCGTTTGGACTTGGAAAGATGGCTGAAGCAGTAGAGCTTCTGGTGCAATCGCACCTGCTAGGAGCTAGCCTAGTGTGTGGCCGCAGAAGTGGTTTGGGGTGAGTTGGCTGTGGCCCNTTAAATTTGGTTTGGAGTAGGTTTTGGTGTTATCGAGGTCCGTTTGAAATTTTGCGCTCGGAAATAGTTCCGTATGGTTATTTAAGACTTGCACGCAAAATTCGGTGTCATTCCGAGTAGTTTAAGTATGATTCGGCGCGTTCGAAGCGAATTGGTAGAACTTGAAATCCATAAGTTGATTCGATTTTAGTTTGGAGTCTAATTCTTAGTTTTGGTGTTATTTTCCGTGTTTCGTGAGGTCGAACATGTCCATGTTATGATTTCAAACTCGTTGATATGTTTGTTCGAGGCCTCGGGGGCCTCGGATGCAATTCAAACAATACGCGAAACGCGTTTGGACTTGGAAAGATGGCTGAAGCAGTAGAGCTTCTGGTGCAATCGCACCTGCTAGGAGCTAGCCTAGTGTGTGGCCGCAGAAGTGGTTTGGGGTGAGTTGGCTGTGGCCCGNTTGTTAGAATATCTTCAAAAAGGGAATGATGTACCCTATGTTAGAAACATAACTAGGGATTGATGTACCCTACGCTAATATGCGACTGCGGAGAGGTGTACTCTTTTGTCAGAATATCTTCAACTAGGGAATGGTGTACCCTATGTTGGAAAATACAGCTAGGGAGTGGTGTATCATATGCTAACATGAGACAAGGAAGTGGTGTACCTGTAACGACCCGACCGATCGTTTTGCTTTCTAGAACCTCGTTTTCCTAAATAAGACCCCTCGTATATACTTTTACTGTTTCATGACTTACGAGAATGGTTAGTTCGAGTTTAGAAGGATTCGTATTGAAATCGGAACAATTAGCTCGTTAACATTGGCTTTAAATAGTTAAGTTTGACTTGGGTCAACATTTCTAGTAAACGACCTAACAATCGGAATTTAACTTTCCTAATAGGTTCGTATGATGATTTTTGAATTGGGCATATATTCGTATCGGGTTTTGGATGACCCGGGAGCGTTTCGGCACATAAAGTTGAAAGTGGGCGCATTGAAGTTTTTAAAGTTCTTTAAATTTGGTTTGGAGTAGGTTTTGGTGTTATCGAGGTCCGTTTGAAATTTTGCGCTCGGAAATAGTTCCGTATGGTTATTTAAGACTTGCACGCAAAATTCGGTGTCATTCCGAGTAGTTTAAGTATGATTCGGCGCGTTCGAAGCGAATTGGTAGAACTTGAAATCCATAAGTTGATTCGATTTTAGTTTGGAGTCTAATTCTTAGTTTTGGTGTTATTTTCCGTGTTTCGTGAGGTCGAACATGTCCATGTTATGATTTCAAACTCGTTGATATGTTTGTTCGAGGCCTCGGGGGCCTCGGATGCAATTCAAACAATACGCGAAACGCGTTTGGACTTGGAAAGATGGCTGAAGCAGTAGAGCTTCTGGTGCAATCGCACCTGCTAGGAGCTAGCCTAGTGTGTGGCCGCAGAAGTGGTTTGGGGTGAGTTGGCTGTGCCCCAAGAAGCGGAGAGAGTTTCGTAGAAGCGGCCTTGCTTCTGTGAGGCAAGGGCCGCATGTGCGAAGAGGGCCAGCCAAGCTTGGATCGCAGATGCGAGAGGCCAGCCGCAGAAGCAGACTCGCAGGTGCGGTGTCCTTTCTGCAGGTGCACCTAGTGCTGGCTTGGAGCATTCTGCAGAAGCGAACCTTTGTCTGCAGAAGCGGCGCCGCAGATGCAGCCAATTCTCCGCAGAAGCGGAAACCGCAGGGAGGCAGTGAGGTCCATTTATTATGGGACTTAGGCCATTTTGGTTCATTCATTACACTTGTTGGGTGATTGTTGGAGCTTCTTAGAGAGGGATTTTCACCTAGCTATTGAAGGTATATAATTTCCATCCAATGTAAGTTAAATACAAAGATTATGAGTAGATTTTAACATGAAAAATTGTGGGTTTAGTTGAAAAACCTAGATTTTGATAAAAATGGGATTTAACCAAGAAAAGGATTAAGAAATGGGGTGAAAATGGTATATTTGAGTTTGTGAGGTTATAGGTAACAATTATCTTCGAAAAGTTTCGGAATTCAGGCACGTGGCTCCGAGGGTAAATTTTAGGAATCTTTCAATTTGGGTTGGGTAATTACTCTAATAGTTAAATTATGAACTTTTAAACATGTATTGATTAATTTAGATAACATTTGACTAGTTTCGGGTTGTTTGGCACAGAGTTGTGGATTTAAAGCATATTTGTGGATCGGAAGTGAGCTTGAGAACGAGTTAAGTCTCTTGCCTAACCTTGTAAAAGGGAACTCATCCCCTTAGGTGTATTCTTGTTGCGAATTACTTATGTGGGGAGCTACGTATGCACTAGGTGACGAGAGTCCGTACGTAGCTATATTCCATGAGATGTCCGAGTAGTCTTAGACTTACATCATGCCTCGATTGTACTGTTATGTTTATTATGCATATTAATGGTCTTAAATAAAGCTGAGATTAGGAATTTTTAAGGTTGAAACTTTCAAATATAGATTTCTTATTTTTGCGAAGAATTGAGGAATATATAATAACTCTGAGAAATCCATGTCCACTCACGCCGCAAGTACTTTCGTGAGCGCGGTAAACTTCTCTACTCTCATGGGAGCGGGCCGTTCGCCTCGGTAGGTTAATAGATGCATCTATCGTTTGTGTTGTTCGAGCCTCGACAGTGCACACGATATATTTTTGGATCGGGCCGTACGACCTCGACATAAGTCGTGCGCGATAATACTCAGAACCTGATTTCACTTCATATTATTTCATGGCTTATGAGGTTATAATTTACTTAATGACAAAAATTGAATTGGGATTAGTAGGTTTTGTCTAGAGAAAGTTTTGGAATTTATCATTAGTTAAGGAGCCATTTATTCACTGCTTGTTATTGTGTTATTATTATTATTATTATTATTATTATTATTATTACTACTACTACTATTAATATTATTATTTCCATGTTCCATACCTGTTTATAATTCCTGTATTTTATTATTGGCCCATAGTAAGTGTTGAAGTCGACCCCTCATCACTACTTCTTCGAGGTTAGACTGGATACTTACTGGGTACATATTATTTATGTACTCACACTACACTTATGCAGTAATCGTGCAGGTTTTGAGGTAGGTGCATCTGGTAGTTATCCCGACGCACACTCCTGATACTTCGAGACTTAGTGGTGAGCTGCTTTCCGAGTCCGTTCTGCAGCACCCGAAGTCTCTCTTTTGCTTTTATATTCTGTCTACTGCATTTCAGATAGTAGTTTAGTATTTTGTATATTCTACTAGTAGCTCATACACTTGTGACACCTGGTCTTTGGATTATACTAGTAGACATTTGATAATATTTGAGTATTTATTTCACCACACTTGTCCTTATAATTGTTCATACTTATTTTTATTTAATTTCTCACCTCTCACTTATTTAATAATTAAATGTCAGCCATTTCTAAAATGTTAAAAAGAATAAATACATGGCTAGTTCACCATTGGCTTGCCTAGCGGCAATGTTGGGCGCTATCACGACCTATAGGGAAAATTGGATCGTGACAACACGGTATCAGAGCACTAGGTTCACGCAGGTCTCACAAGTTATGAGCAGGCCTAATAGAGTCTTGTGGATCGTGCAGAGATGTCCGTACTTATCTTCGAGAGGCTCTAGGGTGTTAGGAAACTACTCTTTCTTCATCTCCTATCGTGTAGTTGATGTTGTGCTAAGTATCCTTCTCTTATTCTTCCACAAATGGTGAGAACGCGCGCGGTAGATGTACCCGATCATGGAGAAGCTGCTCCCCTTGTTGCTAGAGGCTGAGGCAGAGGCCGAGGGAGGGATCCAACTCGTGGTAGAGGACGAGGACATCCTAGAGTTGCTCTAATTATGCCACCAGTGGATCCAATAGAGGACCCTATTATCGAAGAGCAAGGCGAGGTGCCTGCAACAGAGCCAACCCTGGTGGATTTCATGTCTACATCGGGATTCCAGGAGGTCATGGGCCGTATGCTGCGATTTATGGATTTTATGACTCAGGTTGGTTTATTTCCAGCAGACCCAGCCACATCTCAAGTGGGAGGGGGAGCACAAACCCCTACTACACAGGCTCCTTGGCATGCAACTACCGTATATCAGACCCCGGGTGCACTACCCGTGGGTGGAGCCTAGCCAGTTGCAGCATCTATAACTGAGACCAAACCAACTGCGGTCGGTGAGCCGCAGGAGCTATTGGACAGATGGACCAGGCTACACCCTCCTGTCTTCGGAGGTGAGCGACATGAGGACCCCCAGGACTTTATTGATCGGTACAGAGACAGACTGCAAACCATGAGGATATTAGTGTCTCACGGGGTGGACTTTACCACCTTTCAGCTGGAGGGTAGGGCTCGTAGGTGGTGGCAGTCCTATCTTCTCGGCAGACCAACAGGTTCTCCTCCCTTGACTTGGGACCAGTTCATACGTATCTTTCTGGATAGGTATATTTCGCCCTTTCAGAGGGAAGAGTTATCGTTTCAGTTTGAGTAGCTCCAGCAGGGTCAGATGACAGTGATCGACTATGACGCGAGATTCTCTGAGTTGTCTCACCATGCACTTATGATACTTACCACCGATGCAGAGAGAGTGCGGATATTCGTTGCTGGGTTGCACTCTGGTATCCAGGACACTATGGCCCTGAAGGTTGAGATGGGGACTTCTTACGAGCTAGTTGTAGAGATAGCTCGGAGGTTCGAGGGTGTTCGTCAGTGGAGCTGAGAGCATATGTCATGGGACAAGCGGTTCTGTTATTCTTGAGGTTTCAATGGTGCTCTGTCTAAGGGCAGAGGTCAGTTCGGGAGAGGTCAGCCTAGCAGGCCCACATATCTAGCACCGCTGCCTTCTCGGGGTGCTCCAGTGCGGCCCTATTTCAGGGCCATGCCAGAGAGTTCCTACCACCTACCAGCTATTCAGGGTTCCTCCAGTGGGTATTTAGGCCATCAGGGTCAGACTTCAGGTCAGCAGTCCACCGTTTCGAGGGGTTGTTATGAGTGCGGGGATCCTGGCCACATGAAGAGATTTTGTCCCAGACTTTGGGGTAAGGCAGTACAACAAGGTCATCAGCCTATGATTACAGCACCATCTGCCGCACCAGTCGTCTGGCTGTCCAGAGGCGGAGGGCAGGTGTGTAAGGGCTATCCTAAAGGTGGAGGTCAGATAGGTGGAGGCCAGCCAGGTGGAGCTCCATCTAGATTCTATGATTTTTTGGCTAGACCAGATGCAATAGGCTCAGATACCATGATCACATGTATTATCTCTGTCTGCGGTAGGGATGCTTCGGTACTATTTGATCCAGGGTCTACATATTAATATATTTTATCTCTGTTTGCTCATTTCTTGGGTGTTCCTCGTGATTCCTTGGGTACTCCTGTTTATGTGTTCACACCAGTGGGCGATTCTATTGTTGTGGATCGGATCTATCGGTCCTACATTGTTACCTTATGTGGTTATGGGACTAGAGCGGATCTTCTCTTGCTTTATATGACCGACTTTCAGATCATCCTGGGCATGGATTGGTTATCTCTATATCATTCCATTCTTTATTGCCATGCTAAGACTATTACCTAGGCGATGTCAGAGTTGCCTAGATTGGAATGGAAAAGTTCGTCTGCCAGTGCATCTAGTCGGGTTATCGTTTTTCTGAAGGCTCGATACATGGTCGAGAAGGGTTGTTTAGCTGATCTAGCCTATGTTCGGGATACTACCATAGAGACTTCGATGATTGATTCAGTGCCCGTGGTCCGGGAGTTCTCCGATGTATTTCCTTTTAATCTTCCAGGCATGCCACCAGATTGTGATTTTGATTTCTGCATTAATTTGGCTCCAGGTACTCAGCCTATCTCTATTCCTCCGTACCGCATGGCTCCGAAGGAGCTGAAGGAACAACTCAAGGAGTTTCTAGGAATGGGGTTCGTCAGACCGAGTGTGTCACCTTAGGGTGCGCCAGTATTATTCGTGAAGAAGAAAGATGGGACTATGCAGATGTGCATTGATTACCGCAAGTTGAACAAAGTTATCATTAACAACAAGTACCCGCTACCGAGTATTGATAATGTATTTGACCAATTGCAGGGTGCCAGGGTGTTCTCTAATATTGAATACACCCAATGTCTGTAACAATCCTCTCCCGGATCACAGGGGAGAAGGGGTAAACGTGATAGAGACCAATAAAGAATGGGACTCGGAAGGGTCAATTGGACTCATTCGAGAAGAGGATAATCGTAAAACATCTCCAGTAACTCTCACACCTATCGTGGTATAAACTCAGGCACCAATTGAAGTTGAGGTAGCCGCACCAACTTCATTTGAGAAGCAAATAGGAAAGAAAAAGCAAAAATGGAAGAAACAGGTGCAGCGCAAGGCATGACCAGAACCGGTAGGGTTTATACACCCGAGCATTTGGGAGGAACGAGCAAAGAAGCTTCATCTAAGCCACATATAATTGAGACTGGCCCGGATGACCTTTGGAGAAAGGTGCAAGCAAGAGAATATTCTGTGGTTGATCATCTGAACAAAACCCCTGCTCAAATATCCATTTTATCACTGCTGCAAAACTTCGAGGCACATAGGAATGCCCTGATGAAGGTGTTGAATGAAGACTATGTACCCAATAACATCACCAATGGAGAAATGGCCAACATGGTAGGGCAAGTGTTGGAAAGCCACAAGATCACTTTTCATGGAGACGAGCTGCCACCGGAAGGACTTAGTCACAACAGGGCACTACATATTACAGTGCCATTTGAGGAAAAATTCATCGCCAGGTTCCTAATAGATAGGGGTTCAAGTCTCAACATATGTCCACTAACTAATCTGAAAAGATTGGGTAAAGGCCTGACGAGATACGAGCGACAAATATGAATGTGAAAGCATTTGATGGATCTCAAAGGGCCACAATTGGGGAGACCAACCTCAGCCTATAGATGGTCCCAACCTAGTTTGATGTTGAGTTTCAATTGTTGGACATATCTGCTACCTACAACCTATTGTTGGGACGACCTTGGATATATGCCGCTGGGGCCGTAACTTCTACTCTACATCAGGCCATGAAGTTTGAGTGGAACCATCAGGAAGTGATTATGAGTGATTATCCATGGAGATGGAAGTAATCCCATTTATACCAATCAGACTGTTCCGGTCATCGAGAATAGACGGAAGTTGGGTGGAGAAACATATCATCGCATCGAGTGCATCAACGCAAATGAGAAAGACAAGTGGTAGAGTAGTAAGATAGAAAGCATACTGTCATGGACAGGGTATGAACCCGGAAAGGGTCTCGGCAAGAATCTCCAGGGGATCACCAAACCGATACAGCTAAAGCGTCATGGCACAACTTATGGACTTGGGTATGAATACACCTGGCAAGAGTGTCAGAATTGGTCGCCACCATGGCATGGTCCTTATTACCCTCTAGAACAACCAGTACCACATTTGCACTAGTCATTTCATCAAGCTGACATGATGTGGGGGTCCGAAGAAGATGAAGTTTTAGCTGGCATAATAAATTTGTTTCTGGATGATGAAGACATGGATTGCAGTGTGATAGTTTAGCAGGAGGAGGAGGAAGGCCTTATTATTCAGACCGTGGAGAAGGGAGTTGTTCTCAAGAACTGGACTGCTGCACCATCAAGGGCCTGTCGAGTTCCTGGGTAGCCTGGCAATTAGCATCATTTATTTTTGAAAGCAATTTTATGAGCATCTAAGACATTTTCGGTATTTTGTTTTAATCATATTTTGTTTTGAAATAATTGCTCGAATCATCGAACTGCTCTTGTTTGACATTTTAAATCTTAATCAATGGATTACTGTTTTTAGTATTTATTATTATCCCTTACATTTTCTCTCTCTACAACGTTATTATTACTTATCCTGATGAACCTACGACTGTGACATGTAATGAGAAAACGCAACATAAGGAGTGTTTCAGAGGATCTAGAAGAGGATATAATACCTGAGGAAATTGTCAGAGAAGTGGGAAATTTTAAAAACAAGCCTAAGTCCAATTTGGATGAGACTGAAACAGTTAATTTGGGAGACTCCGAAACAGTCAAGGAAACGCGTGTAAGCATTCATCTTTCACCGTCAGAGAAGGAAGAATACATCTAGTTTTTGAAAAAGTATGGGGATATTTTTGCATGGTCCTACAATGATATGACCGGTTTGAGCACGTCCATAGTGGCTCATAAACTACCTACCGACCCTATGTGTCCACCAGTAAAGCAGAAACTCAGAAAGTTCAAGCCTGATATGAGTTTAAAAATAAAAGAGGAAGTCACCAAGCAAATCAAAGCCAAGGTTCTCAGAGTGGTTGAATATTCGACCCGGTTGGCTAACATTGTGCCGGTTCCAAAGAAAGATGGGAAGGTCAGAGTGTGTGTAGACTATCGGGATTTAAACAGAGAAACTCCCAAAGATGATCTCCCTTTGCCCAATATACATATACTGATGGACAACTGTGCCAAGCATGAACTTCAATCCTTTGTGGATTGCTTTGCGGGATATCATAAGATCTGGATGGATGAAGAGGATGCCGAAAAGACAGCCTTTATTACACCATGAGGAGTATATTGTTACAAAATGATGCCGTTTGGCCTAAAGAATACTGTAGCTACTTATATGAGGGCCATGACAACCACTTTCCACGACATGATACACAAAGAGATAGAGGTGTACGTGGACAACATCATCATCAAATCTAAAAAGGGTGCAGATCACATAGCAGATTTGAGGAAATGTTTTGATCAATTTCGAAGGTACAACCTGAAACTGAACCCTGCAAAGTGTGCCTTCGGAGTCCCTGCTGGAAAACTGCTAGGGTTCATCGTCAGTCACCAAGGAATTGAGCTAGACCCGTCAAAGGTCAAGGCTATCCAAGATTTTCCACCTCCGAAGAACAAGAAAGATGTGATGAGTTTCTTAGGGCATCTCAATTACATCAGCCGTTTCGTAGCACAATCAACTATGATATGTGAACCGATTTTCAAAATGTTGAAGAAAGACGCTGCTACAAGTTGGACTGTAGAGTGCCAGAAAGCCTTTGACAAGATCAATTAATATTTATCCAAACCACCTGTTCTGGTCCCATCGGAACCTGGGAGACCTCTGCTACTCTATTTATCTGTACTAGATGGGGCTTTCGGCTGTGTCTTGGGACAACACGATGAGACGGGAAGAAAGGAGCAAGCCATATACTATCTTAGTAAGAAGTTTACACCCTACGAAGCACGGTATTCTTTACTGGAATGCACCTGTTGTGCTTTGACATGGATAGCTCAAAGGTTAAGGCACTACATTTGTGCCTACACCACATATCTCATATCAAGGATGGATCTACTAAAATACATCTTCCAGAAACCCATACCTACAGGAAAGTTAGCAAAATGGAAGATACTAATGAGTGAGTTCGACATCATCTATGTAACTCAGAAAGCGGTCAAAGGGAAAGCATTAGCAGATCATCTGGCAGAAAATTCTGTAGACGGAGAGTACAAACCACTGGAAACATATTTTCCCGACGAAGAGGTATCATTCGTAGGAGAAGATATCACCGAAGCCTATGATGGTTGGAGAATGTTCTTTGATGGGGCTGCAAATTTCAAAGGAGTGGGTATTGGAGCGGTTTTAGTGTCAGAAATGGGTCAACACTATCCAGTATCCGCAAAACTCAGGTTTTCATGTACTAACAACATGGCAGAATACGAGGCTTGCATCTTAGGACTCAGGTTAGCCATCGACATGAATGTTCAGGAATTACTGGTAATTGGAGATTCAGACCTTTTGGTACATCAGGTTCTAGGAGAATGGGCTATAAAGAATACCAAGATATTACCATATTTGTACTATGTACATAAGTTGATAAAGAGATTCACAAAAATAGAGTTCAAACATGTTCCGAGAATCCAGAATGAGTTCGCAGACGCATTGGCCACTTTTGCTTCCATGATACAACACCCAGACAACAATTTCATCAATCCTATCCCAATAGGGATTCATAATCAGCCAGCTTATTGTGCTCATATTGAAGAGGAAATGGATGAAAATCCATGGTTCCACGACATCAAAGAATATTTGGAAAAAGAAGAGTACCCGGAGCACGCAAATCATACTCAGAAACGCACACTCCGAAGATTATCCAACCACTTCTTCCAAAGCCGAGGAATTCCAAGAAGGACTCCAGATCTGGGATTATTACGGTGTGTCGAAGCCAAGAAAGCATCCAAATTGCTCGAAGAGATACATGCCGGAACTTGCAAACCGCACATGAATGGCTTTGTCTTAGCTAAGAAGATATTAAGCGCATGATATTTTTGGATGACTATGGAAACAGACTGCATCAAGTATGTCCAAAAGTGTCATCAATGCCAAGTATATACTGATATGATACGAGTGCCACCCAATGAACTCAATGCAACAAGTGCACCTTGGCCTTTCTCAGCTTCGGGGATGGATGTCATCGGTCCAATCGAACCCGCTGCTTCAAATGGGCACAGGTTCATTCTAGTGGCCATAGAGTATTTCACAAAATGGGTTGAAGCTGCATCTTACAGGGCTGTAACTAAGAAGGTCGTCATAGATTTTGTTAGGGATCGTATTGTTTGTCGGTTCGGGGTGCCGGAATCAATCATCACCGACAGCGCCGCCAACCTTAACAGTGATTTGATGAGATCCATGTGTGAAACCTTCAAGATCAAGCATAAGAATTCCACAGCATACATGCTGCAAATGAATGGAGCTGTAGAAGCCGCGAACAAGAACATCAAGAAGATATTGAGGAAGATGGTAGATAATTACAAACAATGGCACGAGAAGCTACCGTTTGCTTTGCTTGGATATTGTACCATGGTTCGCACATCAACTGGGGCAACTCCTTATTTATTGGTTTACAAAACTTAAGCGGTTATCCCTGCCAAATGTAGAAATCCCTTCTCTGAGAATCATACAAGAAGCTGAGCTCTGCGACGCAGAATAGGTACAGAGCCGATATGAGCAACTGGCCTTCATTGATGGAAAAAGAATGAGTGCAATATGTCACGGTCAACTCTACCAAAACAGAATGCCCAGAGGTTTCAACAAAAGGGTTAGGCCTAGAAAATTCATACCGGGGCAGTTGGTGCTAAAGCGGATCTTCCGCATCAAGATGAAGCCAAAGGGAAATTTTCACCCCATTGACTAGGGCCCTACATGGTTCATCGAGTACTAACAGGAGGGGCACTTATACTTGCAGAAATGGACGGAGAAATTTGGCCAAAACGTATCAACTCAGACGCAGTCAAGAGATACTATGTTTAGACTGTTTACATTTCTTCATCTGATATAACTGAACTACGCTTGACCTGATTCCCGTTTAAGAGGGGATACATAGGAAGCCCTATGGGTTCGGTCATATCTTAATAAAATCTTCGTTTTTGCCATGGTCAGAAACCAGGATAGAATTTTAAGGAGGACCCTCAAAATTCTAAAGCTAGTGCAGCCAACTTTGTCATACGCAGAATAGTCAAAGGATTGTTTTTAAACTGGGGCAGAATTTTGAGGAGGACCCTCAAAATTCTAAAGCAAGGAGGTCACAATGTCTCTAAAAATGTCACAGTCATTGGCTCATATAGATTACTTAATATTGCATACTACCATATTTCAAATAACTACACTCATCAAATGCATGCATATTTTTCGAAAAAACTTTATTTCTATAACAGCCAGATGGTGCCCAGGGTAACTCAAACAAGATCTCAAGACAGGAGCAAAAGCAAAGCAAGAAGGTGAAAGCACAAACCAATCTCCCCTCACAAAACTCACATTCTTTCTTTGGATGCAGGCACAGTAAGACAACAATATTTGCAGACACATCAGGTCACTACCTTCAAGACAGCAAATTATCTAGCGCAAACATCTCCAGCTAAGAAATACTTTGCTTTCTCACTATCACTCATCATGAGGCTAAGCATTGCCTCCCTTCTATCATAAGGCTAAGAACTGCCTTTCCTTGCATGAGACTAAGAATTGTCTCCCTCTTTGCATGAGGCTAAGCATTTCCTTTTCCGCATGAGACTAAGCATTGTCTCCTATTTGCATGAGGCTAAGCGTTGCCTCCTTAACTGCATAAGGCTAAGCACTGCCTCCTTAACTGTATAAGGCTAAGCACTGCCTCCTTAACTGTATAAGGCTAAGCACTGCCTCCTTAACTGTATAAGGCTAAGCACTGCCTTTCTTGGCATGAGACTAATCAGTGTCTCCTATTTGTACGAGGCTAAGCATTGCCTCCCTAATTGCATAAGGCTAAGCATTGCCTTTTTCACATGAGACTAAGAATTGTCTCGTATTTGCATGAGGCTAAGAATTGCCTTCTTAACTGTATAAGGCTAAGCACTACCTTTCTTTGCATGAGACTAAGCATCGTCTCCTTTCTGCATAAGGCTAAGCACTGCCTCCTTAACTGCATAAGGCTAAGCACTGCCTTTCTTTGCATGAGACTAAGCATCGTCTCCTTTCTGCATAAGGCTAAGCACTGCCTCCTTAACTGCATAAGGCTAAGCACTGCCTTTCTTTGCATGAGACTAAGCATCGTCTCCTTTCTGCATAAGGCTAAGCACTGCCTCCTTAACTGCATAAGGCTAAGCACTGCCTTTCTTTGCATGAGACTAAGCATTATCTCCTATTTGCATGAGGCTAAGCCCTGCCTCCCTATTTGCATGAGGCTAAGCCCTGCTTCCTTAATCGCATAAGGCTAAGCACTGCCTTTCCTGCATGAAGCTAAGCACTGCTTCCCTTACTTGCATGAGACTAAGCATTGTCTCCTCTTCCTGCATGAGGCTAAGCATTGCCTACCTAATTTCACAAGGCTAAGCACTTCCTTTTCCTCATGATTAAATGCTATCTCCATTACGCCATCTAAGACCTAGCATTATCCTCTACTTACCTAGGGCTAAGCATCGCCCTCATCTTACCCTAGACTAAGCCTTGTCTTGTCTCATCTTCGCATACGACCAAACATCATATTTTGCATTTCATGGGCTGCAATATCGCCATTTTGTCCAAAGGCGTTATGGTCCGAAGGCATCATCCTCATAGCCAGGAGATACCATTCCATGGCCCGAGGATCTCTTAAAAGTGCACATCATTATTCAAAGGCGTCATGGTTCGGAGGCACCATTCTCATGTCCCGAGGACATCATTTCATAGCTTGCGAATCCCTTATCACATGATTCATGGCCCAGGACGTCATGGTCGTAGGAAACCATCCTCAACGTCCAAAAACAACCCTCATGGTCCTAATGGAATCTGCATCATGTTTAAATTCTCTCAATAATCCATATATACTTACATGCATCGTGTTTTAAGTTTTGCAGGTAATCCAGGAAGTAACCGTTCTCCTAACGGGAGCAATCTTCGCTCCGGTTTCTGTTCAATGTTCACATCCTGCAATTATTTCAAACGTAACCAACCACCATCAATTACCCACCTTTCACTCTATGACCGTTCAGATATTTGCTCAGTGCTACATCCATAATGTTTCTGATGCACATCGATGACTCCGCATAAATTCATCCGATACTGTTCTACCCCAAAAGAACCTTTTCCGAAGCATACGACCATTCCTATAACAACTCCATCGGTTCAGTTCACCGTTGGATCTAGAACTACATACGACCTGATTCCCGTAACACCAGGGATATATAGGCAATTCAGGAACCAGGGTTCGCCCTCTATTTTTTCAAATCACCTCATACGGTTAAAATCGGTCATCATTTTCTTTACCCGACAATTCTTTTATCATTCCCGGGTTAAAGAGGGGCAGCTATTTATACCCAATTTTGCCCTCATATTTTCTCAAAAATATATATACTTTCAAAATATTATTTTTACATCATTATTTAGTTTACAAATCTATACAATCATTTTTCTATAATTTCCTATAATTATTAGAGCTTTAAAACTGATTTTTCTATATTTAAATTGCTTGAATATTTATTAATTACTCCTTTAAATTATTTTATGATGACTTAACTACTGAAAGTTATTATGTTTGCACCTATAATACATGTTTCAAATATTTTACTTCATTTTATGTAATTACATTAATATTTTTAAGCTATTTGCCTAATTTGCAGTAATAGCCTACATCTGTACAGAAATGCTCTTTATTTATATTATTTGTGTCAAAATAGCATTTTATATTTTTATAATACAAAGTTATTATTTTTAAGCATTTAGGTTTATAAATAATTAACTTATTTGTCAAGTATTTTTATAAATTAGTTTCGTGTATTTAAATAATAGCCTAGCTTTAAACTAATTTTTTGAACCAAATTGGCCCAATATCCTAAGTCCAATTGACCCCAAGCCCAAACCAGGCGACCCAAATTGACCCAATATCCTTAGTCCAACGGCCTTCGTTCACTCTCCTTCTTTAATTAACCAAACCCGCCCAAACCCTATCATTTTCTCTTAACCCGCTGCCCCTAAATCCTCTCTACTCTCTCTTCTTCTCTAAGAAACCCTAGCCACTATATCACTCATATTCGCCAAATCTGGCTCTAAAATGGAATCAATCACTGATTCACTTACCTTATTGGTCTCCTCTCACTACCTGTTGTCCGTTTGTGGTGTTACCTAAGTGCTAGCCTAAACATGGCAAGTAATAATCTCCGATATCGAACAAAAATGGGTTCAAATCTTTGATTTTGAGCACTATTTTGTCTACATATGTTCAACACTGTATTATGTGAGTCCGATTGCGTTTGAATTTCTGTGATTTACACTTTCCCTTAAAAAAACTAGGGTTTACCGGACTTCTCTCCTAAATTGATTTTGAACTGATTTTGCATGCCTTCTTTCCTTATTCTATGATTGATTTATTTTGTTTCCTTGTTTGTTCGTTCAATTGTTACTGCTATATAAACCCCTCCCCATCCCCCTTTTAGGACATACTTGAATCAACATATTTTCAGTAAACAAATTGAGGCTTTGTTATGCTATTCTCTTGTTCTGTATTCTGTTTTTGGCCGGCTAAAAGCCAAGGCCACTAAGACTCTGCTATTCAACCTTCTCTTGGTGCGAGCTTTGCCTGGAGTTCTTTCGAAGCTCATGGAAATTTTGACGCATTGAATTTTTGCTCTTTACTATTTATTCGTTTAACTGGTAAGTTACTAGACTTCTGCAATTTCATTCTTATGTATCTTTGATTCGCATACGTTCTCACTTCTGAAATTCATAGCTTAATATGTTTCTGGACTGCTATTGTGTGCAATTCTGCTAGCTTTACCTCAGTTTTAGGTCTCTTTAGCATTTAATTTCAAATAATGTGGCTACTCTTAAACATGATTTTGCCTAATTTGAGCAATTTAGATTCTCTTAAATCCGTTTAGCCAATGTGTTCTGAACTGCTGTGTGTGACCTTTGTACTTGTTAGCATCTCTTTAGTGTTTAGTTCTGCTTAAAATGTCAATTCTGTTATTTGAATATGCTTCATCTGCATAATTTTTACTTTCTTTAGTTAATTAGTCTATTGTGTCCAAAACCTGAATGTTTACATTTACTATCTGACATGAGCTTGTTTTCTCATTTTGTTTTGAATCTCTGTAATGGTAATCTTGCCATGTAGTATGTTTTAAGTCTATGTTAAGATCCTTCTCTACCAACCATGACTAGCTCCTTGTTAATATGTCCCTCAGCATGTTTTTGGCTCACTTGATCCATTAGTAATTGTTATAATCTGTGTTGCCCCATCATGTCTAATACAGTTCTGCTGTCTGATGTGAAATTAACATGGCTATTTTATGACACTACGATATATACTTAGCATAATTTGGACCTTTAGTTTTTCACCTGTTTGGTATTGGGCATCCGTGCATGATAATCTTCATCAATCATGCAAACTTGTTCTTTCCTTAACTCTGCCAATATGTGACTGCCTATGTGCTAAGTGTCGAACCTGCTTCTAAATGTTTACTAAACTTACTTTTAATCCTGTGACCTGTTCGATTATCTGCTCTATATGCTCAACTTGGCCATGTCTATTTTAAGTTATAAATGTATCCCTCAATTCCTGTCTCTCAACCTTGGTCCACTCTCCTTCAAGGTTACCTATGCTCTCTTAAATTTTTTATTCTTAGCCGGCTGAAAGCCAAGGCTACCTAGGCTTTACTGCTGACCTCCCTAGTGTGAGCATTGCTCAGAATTCATTTGAGGCCCTTGTGAAGTCTGACACACTAGGATTTGGGTCCTTAGTCATTCCCTGAAACTTAAACTGCCCCCATTCAACCCCTTTCTTCCTATTATCTATTGTACATCTAAGTCAGTTAGTTTAAATGATGCAATGCTTGGCAATATGGTTATATGAATTGACTTTGGGCTCCTCTATGGATTCTAGGGTTGTGTTGATGAATACGACCCCTTGTTAGAAGTCTGGGTATGCTGTGTGAGAATTGCTGAAGGCCCAGACAGTGCTGGGTATTTCATTTGGGCCTGTTGTGGGCCTATTTTCATTATTTGTATAACATTTGTATCTTACTCATTAATGGGCATGTAATAACTTTGTATAAATGATTGGGGTGTTAGTAAAGTGGTGAATGGGTAGATTTGTAATATTTATATACCAAATGGGTAGATAATATGCCTATAGGACTCAATGTTTTACTTGTTATATATATGCTATTCCATCACTGTGTGCACTATAGAAATCATGTCATTAGGGGAAACACATACACACACAGTCTGCTAGCAAACATGAATTCAAAGTGCTGCAATTATGCTTACTGTTACGTGCTACTAGAAAACCTGCCTATAGGAATAAATGTCATTGATTTCAATTCGCATCAACATTCACTAGAAATCATGCCTACAGTATTCTGACTATTCTGTTTGCCACTGCCACCTAGAAAATATGCCTATAGGATTAAGGTATGACGATAAAATAAGCTCTAAGTGCTGAACGTTAGAGATCCTGCCTATAGGATATAATTACTCACCATAATTTGTTAATGTTAAATCGCTCATAACACCGTTTCACGTATGCTATTGTTAGAAAGCATGAATAATTCTGGGCTTTCCTCCAATAGATTTCATTGTCACTTAGTGATTCACACCTAGACACAATATCTATAGGTTAAATAACTAGAAATCTACAATCTCAAATCAGCATGCAACAATCGTATAATTATTTGGAGATAAGCAGCGCCTAGCCTTTGAAACCGCTTGTATGTTTCAATGCATCGTCACATAGAAATCATGTCTATCAGGCTTAAGGTTCTTAATTCTGAAATGGCCTAACATGAAAACCAGTTTTGCATGCATTTGTTGCTTAAGTGTGGAGGCTAACTTGAGCCCTTAATTGCCATATTTGAAGTCCAATATGTGTTTTGTTTGTCGCCTAGTTTTGTATTTTTAAGCAGCCTAGATAACATCTAGAACCATCCAAATAGAGGTCCAAAATCTCCTGGACCATAGGTATGGGACGGGTAGTGCACGCGTAGGATATGGCTTAGAATTGAATTAGAGCGCTCTTAGGTAAACAACTTTAACATAGTAATCGGGTAGCATGAGATGATAGTCTGTGCCCGCTGGATAATATGAGTAACACCCTATCTCAAGGAAGTTACAAAATATTATTTATGTTGCACGGGGTGATCCTTTAGGCAAAAAAAACTTAGGACCCCCCCTTTTTTTTCTTCTTTTCTATTAGAATGAAAACATAGCTGCACCTCCCTATTCAAGATATCTTTGTAATACAATTCTTAGATTTTGTACTATCTTTGCTTACTTTATCACATAGACTAATCCATATTATTTAAGTCCGGCTGAGACCCACAGTTCTGGACCTCGAGGAGTGCCTAACACCTTCTCTTTGAGGTAACTTGAGCCCTTACCCAATCTTTGGTGGAGTTGACTAGTTAAAATAGAGTTATTTGCAAATAGGTGCCCTAACGCACCTTAAAAATCGTTAGGTGGCGACTCTCCTCTTTTAATACCTTCTTAAAAGAGTTATCACATGTCGAAGCCCGATTTCACGAGAAAAAAGGGACGCGACACTTGGTTCATCAAATATATGAAAGCTGCTAGGGTTTTAGTCAAGACAAATGACATCACGAAGAACTCATGGTGACCATATCGAGTCCAAAAAGCCATCTTAGGAATATCCAATGCCTTAATCTTCACCTGATGGTAGCTAGATCTTAAATCAATCTTGGAAAACAACTTGTCTCCCTAAAGCTGGTCAAATAAGTCATCAATCCTCGATAATGGATACTTGTTCAGCTATAGATAATCTCTACAGAACCTTATCGATCCGTCCTTTTTCTTTACAAACAATACCGGCACACCCCAAGGTGAAACACTAGGTCTAATAAATCCCTAGTCAAGCAAATTCTACAACCGCTCCTTCAATTCTTTCAGCTCAATTGGAGACATATATAGAAATAGGATGAGTGCCCGAAACTAAGTTGATATCCCTATTGGATGGAATACGCGACAAATCTGCAGGAAACACCTCAGGGAACTCACTCACAGTCGGAACTGAATCCATAAAAGGAACCTCCGTGCTAGAATCGCGAATATAAGCCAAATACGCCAAACACCCCTTCTCAACCATATATCAAACCTTCAAATATTACACTACCTTGCTAGTAGAGTGACCAAGAGTCCCTCTCCACTCTAATAGAGTCAACCCCGACATGGATAATGTCACAGTCTTCGCATGACAATCCAAGATAACATGAAATGGGGACTACCAATCCATAGGAAGAATAACCTCAAAATCCACCATATACAATAATAGAAGGTCAACTACGGTATCATATCCCCCAATAGTGACCAAACGAGAGCAATAGACATGACCCACCACGATAGAATCCCTAACAGGTGTGGTCACATAGATAGGATTATCCAGAGAATCACAAGATATATCCAAATATGAAGCAAACTAGGATGATACATACGAGTAAGTAGAATCCGAATCAAATAGACCTGATGCATCTATATGACCAACCGAAATAATACCTATGATAATCGCATTAGACGACTCCGCCTCAGGTCTAGCCGAAAATGCAATAGCAACGGGACTGAGCCCTACTAATCTGATCTCCACCTCTCAGACAACTTCTCACTGACTGGCCTCCACCTCTAGTTGTCTGCCCTCCACCTCGGGCTGTTTGACCCCCACTTCTAGTCGGCTGAGCGGGAGGTGGAGCAACCGGTGCTGGAATCATGGCACGAGTACCCTACTATGGAATATTTCTATGAAATTTGGGACAGTACCTCCTGATATGAACCATACCTCCACACTCAAAGTACTCTCTTGTCTGGAGTGGCTGCTGAATCTGAGACTGACCCTAATAACCCGAATAACCACTATGATGGCTCTGAATAGGTAGTGCACTAATGGGAGCTGAAGGTGCACTAAATGCTAGCTGCTCAGGACGATTCCCATAAGAACCATGACTGCCTGAATCACCATGTGATATTTGAAGCGCTGACTAAACCGGCCTGAGATGATGGCCTCTACTAAATAAACCCCTACCTCCAGACGAGGCACCACTGAAACCATCAAAATGACGAGGCCTCTTCTCATATTTCACCTCTCTACTCTAGCCACAAATCCTCTCGATCCGCCAAGCAATCTCCACAACCCGAGTGAAAGATATATCATCCTCAAGCTCTCTGGCCATTTGTAGCATAATGCCATATTTTAGGGCATCTATAAACCTCTACACTGTCTCCCTATCAGTAAGGATCAAGATAGATGCATGGCATGATAAATCCACAAATCTGGTCACATGCTGAGTAACGGTCATGTTACCCTACTTAAGGCGCTCAAACTGACTATGGAAATCTTCTCTTTGAGTGAATGGGATGAACTTCTCTAAGAACAACTATGAGAACTGAGCCCAAGTGAGAGGAGTTAAACCTGCTAGTCTTCCTTGAACATATACCTGCCACCACCTCTTGGCAGAGTCATACATCTGA
Source organism: Nicotiana otophora (assembly GCA_000715115.1). NCBI lineage: Eukaryota > Viridiplantae > Streptophyta > Magnoliopsida > Solanales > Solanaceae > Nicotiana > Nicotiana otophora. Next base: position 44,033 of record AWOL01S0016566.1, on the reverse strand, counting down.
AACACTGTGAAATCAACTTCGTTGTACTCCACTATACCCATGTTGCATAATATCTCATGGCAATGGTCTTATAAATCCTAGGGGTCCTCAGAAGGTGTACCAGCAAAGTGGGTG
>AWOL01S0016566.1:3516-41805 GCA_000715115.1 Nicotiana otophora | reverse complement strand
GGGGGGGTGCTTGGCTGACATCGTGGGTCTATCTCTGGGCTGTGAGCAATAACATGCTGAACTGCCCCAACTAGTAAAACTGCTGGGGTCTAATACCCGTGAGCCATCTGCTCTAGAGTGTGAGTAGTGAGAGTCTAGGATCCTCCCCCGGCTTGAGAAATAGCTGGAGCTAGAGAAAATACATCGGCCTGGGCCACACTCTTCATAAGACATACAAGATGGACTAGGGTGTCCTGAAGCACTAGGGTGGAGATGAACCCCTCTGGGACTCGAGGTAGTCCTACTGGCGCAGTCGGAACAGGTATCTTCTCATCTTGCTCGACTTGAGGCTCGACAAGAGGTGCTGCTGCGTGTGCTCTAGACTAAGCTCTGCCTCTGCCTCTGGCTCTACCTCAGCCCCAGACCCTACCCCTAGTATTGGCTGTAACCTGGGGCTTTGGCTCATGATCAACTATGTCGTACATGTCCTCACCATCTGCGAGAGATTAAGAGAATAATGATTCAAAATCAGCGATAGAATAAAGTCACACGATAGAGAAAGAAAGAAAGTGAAATTTCCAAAAGCCTTATAGCCTTTAGAAGATAAGTGCATACATCTCCGTACACCTCAAGACTTTATTAAGCTTGCTCATCACTCATGAGACCTAGGTAATCTAGTGCTCTGATACCAGCTTGTCACAACCAAAAATTCCAACCACAAGGTTGTGATGGCGCCTAACAACCGCTTGCTAGGCAAGCCAACATTATCAATACATTTATTTAGTTTAACAGTTTGAAAGTTAAATATTAAGAAATTAAGACTGAAACACTTTAATATATAAAAATGTGAAACCAACACAGTCAAGTCTAAACCTAGAAATTAGTGTCATAAGTACATGAGCTACTCAAAGTACTACAAATAGGGTCTGCAATAAAAATACAACTGCCCGAAATAAAATAAATAATATAGTAGATAAGAAGGGGACCTCAGGGTTTGTTATCGCGGTGTAGCTCTACCTCAAGTCTCTTGATGAAACAGTTTTGAGCAAATCTCCACTATGCGTCGCTGGGACTAACACCTAGATCCGCAGAAGAAGTGCAAAAGTGTAGTATAAGTACAATCGACCGCATGTACTCCATAAGTGCCGAGCCTAACCTCGGCGAAGTAGTGATGAGGCTATGACATGGCACTCACTATAAACCTGAAAGAGTAAAAGTAGAAAATAATAACGGAATAGAGGAACAACAAATAACATGGAAACATGAATAAGAAGTATAAAATAGAGGGCCCCAGAATATCATCACCACTCAACTGCACAACACAATACGATAGCGACGCCATCAACTAAGAATAACCAATATATAACTTCTCCGTTGCGATGTGCAACCCGATCCACTCATAATAACACTTCTGTCGCAGCATGCAACCCACTCCCATATATAACATCAATACCATTGCAGCGTACAACCAGATCTCATATATAATATCAATACCGTTGCAGCGTGCAATCCAATCCCAATATCATATCAAAACCATTATTGCATGCAACCCGATCCCAATATCATATACATATTATAATACTACAACCAGCTACGCCGTATATCACGACATAACACAAAAGGGAACTAAGCAAATAAAGTCTCTAAGACAGTTCAATGTACATATTAGAGTTAAATAGAGTAAGTAAGGCAATTAAACTAGTAAAGACATAAGACAAGTAAAAGCGGCTAACTAACAACATATAAAAGCATAAAGTGGTCAATAAATAAAGGAATGTTTACATGGAAACATATAGCAAATAGAGGCAGGTAACAAATGCACGCGTGAATTTAACAAGTAAAGGGAAGTAGCAACTAAAGTACAGAATGAGTAATAACATGGAATAAAAGAAATCATGGTACAAAAAAAGACATGTAATTAAGTAGGCTGCCCCGAATGCTTAACCCCTGACAATGTATAAACACTCATCACATTGAATTTACGCCGTCCCCATACATTAATTACGTAGCAAATAGACCAATCAAGTCCTAATTTCCTCAAGTCAAGGTTAACCATGACACTTACCTCTTTCCGGAATCAAATCAACAATCAACCACGACTTTTCCTTTAGGACAAGCCTCCAAACCAACAGAATCTAGCCAAATATCATACAAACAATCCAAAACAAACTTTAAAAACTACACACGAATGAAAAATGTTCAATCTTTAACTAAATTGGAAAAGTCAACTAAAGTCAATCCTGTGCCCATGTGGTTGAAATTCGAGACTAGGACAAAATCTCGATAACCCATTCACCCCGAGCCCGGATACGTGATTTGTTTTGAAATGCGGCCTAAATTTGAGGTGTAAATCTCAATTTTATAAAATTCCTAAATTCTACCCAAAAATCCTAATTTCTACCTTGAAATTCAAAGATTTTATGATTAAATTCATAACAAAATAATTGAAATCGATTGAAAACGAGTTAAAATTATTTACCAATGAATTTGGGAAGACAAAGCTCTCAAGAAATCGCCTCTATGAAGTCTAGAGTTGAAAAATGGTGTAAAATGAGCTAAGTACAATTTTTCCAAACTTTTATCCAGTTGCAGGCGTACTTGTTCGCAATTGCGATGTCCGCAATTGCGAACCTATGATCGCAATTGTGATCAGTGTCACAGTCCCATATATGTTGCAAATGCGACTACTCCTTCGCATTTGCGAAGGACTCTTTCATCGCAAATACAGACTAAGCTTCATATTTGCAAAGCTTCTTGTCCCCTGCTCCATGTCGCAATTGCGACAGCTGGATTGCAAATTCAACCACCCCCTGTCCGCAAATACGAACTTATCTTTACATTTGTAAAGTCTTCATTCCTAGCCCAATTTCGCATTTTCGAGCCTCATATCGCAAATGCGAGGTTTGTAATTGCGATCAGGTTCTCGCAAATGCGAGACCTGCAACTTCACACTAGCAACTACTTTGCTTCAGCAGTTCCAAAATCAACCAAAACACACCCGAAACTCATCGGAGCCCCTTGTCTCCAATTTGAACATTCACATAAGTGTATTAACGTTATACAAATTGCTTTCTACCTCAAATCATCATAATAATATCAAATATCAAGAATCAATCATCAAAACTCAAGATTTTCAACTTAAAACTCAAATTATGCCAATTTTTACATAATGCGCCAAAACACCCTCGAGTTACCCTGGACCCCAACCAAATATACACACAAGTCTAAGAACATCACACGAACCTGCTAGATTCGTCAAAATACCAGTGCGAGGCCATTCACCAAAAACATGTACTATGGTCAACTCAAGCCTCATTTTAAGTCAAAATTTACATTATCTATAAAATTTCACATAATAGCTTTTCAAAAAGAGACACAGACCACACACGCAAGTCATAACTCATATAATAAATCTATGGGAATTCTTGAAACATAGAAAAAGGAGTTAGTACTCAAAACGACCTATCAGGTCGTCACAACATAAGCACGATAAACCATGCTAAATTTAACATTGAGATAATGGTACCTTATTTGGAGCATTGAGAAAGGAGATGGTACCTTATTCTTGAGACTGTTGTTTTACATGTAGTCACAAATATGTTATGAACACATATTCGTACTTGTTATTCTTGTGTTATGCCTTAAATTGAAATATGACTACTTGAGTTCCTTACCCACATTAAAGACTATGAAATGGCTTTTGATGCTTATTTGGGATATGATGATCATTTGGGTGACGTATTATATGTTGGGTCCGTGGTTATACGTACCTATATGCATACATCTTACCTAAGGAGAATCCCTTGTATACATGCACACATCCATGCATGGTTATTTCTCAGTGCATGTGCATTATACATGCTTAGTTTACATTCATATGCATACATCACTGCATATGGTTCTCGGATATAGACCGAGGTGTTGGCACGCGGTCTCTGCTATGCGGATATTGTTATATTGTTCTTTTTAGGGCACAAGGACGTTTCCATGCACTTTTTGTTGTGGCACAAATTCTTTGCCGTGCTGATTGATAATGTATAGAGTATAAGGATGACATTCTTGATTCGTGATGTGTGGAGTATAAGGGTGAAATTCATTATTGATGATGTGTGGAGTATAGGGGTGGAATTATTGTTATGCACGAGGCTTTATATCGTGCAACGCATGGATATGGATCCATCTCCCTAGGGTCACCCTCTCATATTTCTCTCTTGATGGCGTACACGCGGATTGTGGTAGTTTGATTGATATGATGGTGAGTGGGGTATAAGTGTGGCATTCCTTATTGTTGATGAGTGTGGTATAAGGGCGGAGTTCCTTGTTGATGATGTGTGGAGTGTAAGGATGACATTCTTGATTATGCAAGTTAATTCTTTATGCTTTGTCATGCATTTTACATATTTTCACATTGCATCTAACATACTATCCTAGGCCTATGTTATTATTTGACGAATTGATTGTGAAGATGGATTTACCTACGTTGAGTGGATATCTCATGTTTTGTTATGTTGATGGTAGTGCATCAGATTGATATAAAAGAGATCTATCTTAGTACATTGCAAGTTTAGACTCATAAACATGGTATTTGGAAATTGATACGAAATTTAATCATGGTTATGTATAGATTTTATATTCATGTAGGAGTATTTGAGCACACACTCCACTTGGTGCATGTCCCTTTGTGTGCAAAGTTGGTGTAAGTGGTATTTACTTGATCTGTTTAAATGGAAAGCTTGTTTATTACCCCTACCCTTGTCGTGCATGTTTATTATCAAAACCCGTTATTTTATGAATGTCTTTCTGGATATTTCTTTGTATTGTACATGTTATTGAGCTGAAGGGTATTCAACATGAATATCTTTTGATTTAAAAATCTCGTCACTACTTCACTGAGGTTAGTCAAGATACTAACTGAGTACATAGGGTCAGTGTAATCATACTAAACTTCTACACCTTGCATGTAGATTCTGGAGCTAAGTAGCTGAGGAACACGAAGCTTAGAATTAAAGACATACCGCATTCCAGACTCAACTACCTCTGCATGATAGTTTAGGACTTCATTTTTGTTTATGTAAACTTCAAACATATGTTGTATTTATTATTCATAACCAGCTTTGTAAATATAAATCGTAGTGGCTCATGACTGGAACTACCAGTCCTTGGCATAGTTGTATTGAATTCTTTTGTAGTTTTACTTATTATTACTGATGATTTCTCATTATAGTTGTAACTTATACTATTTGTCTTACCTAACGGGTTGGGTTAGGTACCATCATGACTTAGTAGAATTTTGGGTCGTGACAACTTGTCCATGGCAGATTTTAAATATCAATCTTATATCTTGCCTTTGAGGCATTTTCATTGAACCTCTTTTTCCTGAAGCTTTCATCTTCAGAGCATCCACCAATCGTAGCCAGTGATGGATGACTTGATGCCTTTCGTCAATGTTGAGTGCCTTTGGTAAATTAACTTAATTCAACCACAAACCTTGTAGCCAGTTTTGTTATCCTATCTTTGCCTTGCTTTGGGCATAAAGTTGGACCAAAATGCTTCTTCTGCTTGAAGATATACTGGAGGCTCTTATGACCCATAAAGATGTCAACGTGAATAATGTATAATTAATACTACCAGACTGTGGTTAACTCTAAATCATGGGTCAGATAGTTTCCCTCATACTTCCTCACTGCCTTTCTTTGCTCATCTTGACACTTACAACATGGGTACACTAAGTTATCTTAGTTCACATACATCCTGGAGCTTCCTATATACATAATTTAAAAATTACTCTTGATTTTTATTCTCCATTCAATGGACATAATAGGTGATGAGTTACTAACTTACTCCCTTATTGGATACATACCAAATTCTATAGATATTGATATTACAGGACAACCTTTGTATAATATCGAATTTAGATCACTATGATCAGACCAAATTCTTCCTCCTTATCTCTTGGCTAAAGTCTTCCATCAGTTGTACTTAGAAAAGATTCTCTTGTTCATATCAAACTGCGAGCTCATTACATCATATACTCCGTATAACTATAGGTGATATTGAACTGTCTAAAATCATCCCTAATTGCTTTTCATTCACCTTTATTATAATAATATTACTTAACCCAAATTTTAAAAACCTCTCTCATATTCTAGGCTCAATGGTCTCCTTCGGACTTTTTAAAAGCTAGTATTGAATTTTCACCTACCATTGCCCCTGTCTGAAATACTTTTTGAGAGTTGCGACCGTGAACTTGCAGGGCTGAAACTTCATACGTTTAGATCCAATATGTAATTTTTTATGATCTAATGACTCTTTTGAGTTTTCTTGTCTAACCATAAATAGGCCCTTCATAAGCAATTACTAATTGCTCAATCAATTTATCATCATATCTCAAATCTAGGTAGCTCCTCTTGAGGCTATGTCTTTGCCTTAATTTACCCCTCACACTAGCTTCCTGAGTATCAAATGTTATATTTACTATCAATTGACACCTCTAGACCGGAAGTCATTACTGCCTATTCTCAACCGTTTGTACTTACGCATTATTCTAGAGTTGTTATACATTTGTAGGGTCTGAGTAAATACAATCTCATTCGTTTCAAACCTCTTGTCGTAATCCTTCTTAATGCTCTATCACTAAGCGAACCGCGTGATTCTACCTCGATACTTTATCGTACTATCTTGTCACGACTCAAAATCCCTCCTAAGGAGTCGTGATGGCACCTAGTCTTTCAACTAGGTAAGCCAGTCAGTCAATATTATTTTATACAATGAAAACATGAATTAATGCAAAATGGAGTTTAACATAAATGCGGAACCAGGTGGTACAAAATCACAACCTCTAACTAAATACACGAGATCAATATCAAAATACAGTACTACATGAAATACATAAACGGTAGAAGTGAGACTAGAGGGTGACTCTGAGGCCTGCAGTTGGAACATGCAGGGATACCTTGATGTCTCCGATGTGTGTAAAGCCTCATTGCCGATCCATCTGGTCTGAAGTACCTAGATAAGCACAAAAATGTGAAGAAGCGATATGAGTACACCATAATCGGTACACAGTAAGTATCAAGACTAACCTCAGTGGAGTAGTGACGAGGTTCAAGTCGGATAAATGGAATACCGTAAACTATGGGCCTCTCCAAGAATCAACTCATGCAACCTATCCACATTTAGAACACAGATCCGGCCATGCATCCTCAACACCTCATCATCACCAATGGTAACCTCCTTGGCATCACCGTTCTGCACTATGTCCTTCAAGACAAGCAAGTGGAGATCATCATACTGATGCACTCAAACAAATAAGATCATGAAACCACGCAAGCAAGAACCCGTCTAGGCTCCAAAACATCTAGCCTCACGAGCCTGTTGGCCAAAGCTTGAACATCCAATGCTAAAGGTCTCTCCCCAATTATGATAAAAGCAAGACTATCCATGCTTTCAGCCTTCCTACTCAAGGCATCGGCCACCACATTGGCCTTTCAGAGATTAAAACGAATGGTGATATCATAATATTTTAGTAGCTTACACACCTCCATTATCACAAGTTCAAATCCTTTTGCTTAAACAAGTGCTGTAGACTCCTATAATCCGTGAGTACCTCACAAGACACGTCGTAGAGATAGTGCCTCCAAAACTTCAATGCATAAATAATGGCTTCCAACTCTAAATCATATACTGGGTAGTTCTTCTCATATGGCTTCAACTAACGCGAAGCATAAGTAATTACTCTACCCACCTATATCAATATACATCCAAGGCATTCCGCGAAGCATCACAATAAACTGTATAAGAACCTGATGCTAAACGTAAAACCAGAACTGGAGTTGTGGTCAAGGGAGTCTTGAGCTTCTGAAAGCTCTCCTCACACTCGTCAGACCACCTGAATGGGGCACCCTTCTGAGTCAATATAGTCAAAGAAGCTACGATGGATGAAAACCCCTCGACAAAACGGCGACAATACCCAGCAAAGCCTAGAAAACATCGGATCTCAGTAGCAGAAAATGGTCCGGGCCAACTCTGAACTGGCTCCACCTTCATCATATCCACTGTAATACCCTCACTAGATACCACATGGCTAAAAAATACCACCGAATCAATCCAAAACCCACACTTGGAGAGTTTAGCATACAACTGCTTCTCCCTTAATGTCTGGAGCACGATTCTCAAATGCTGCTCATGATCCTCCCGTCTATGAAAATACACCAATATGTTATCCATGAACATGATAATGAAAGAATCAAGATATGGATGGAATACATTGTTCATCCAGTACATAAACGTTGTTGGGGCATTGGTCAGCACAAATGACATCACCAAAAACTCGTAGTGACCATAGCGAGTCCTGAAAGCCGTCTTCGAAATGTATGAATCTGGGATCTTCAGCTGATGGTACCCCGATCTCAAATCAATCTTCGTTAATACTCGAACACCCTAAAGATAATCGAACAAATCATCAATTCGTTGTAATGGGTACTTGTTCTTGACTGTAGCTTTATTCAGCTGCCTATAATCAATACATATCCTGATAGATCCGTCTTTCTTCTTTACAAATTGAACTGGAACACCCCAAGTAAAACACCCAGCCTGATGAAACCCTTGTAAAGAAACTCCCGAAGTTGTTCCTTTAATTCCTTCAACTCTACTAGCTCCATACGGTATGGTGGAATAGAAATGGGCTGAGTACCCAGTAGACTCAATCTACCATAATAGAATCTCACACAGGCATAGATACATAAACAAGGGTATCTGAAGAATCACAAGATATATCCAAATATGAAGCAAAGTAAGATGACACATATGAATACGTGGAACCCAGATAAAATAAAACTGATGCATCCCTATGACAGACCAGAATAATACCTGTGATGACAACATCTAATGCAACATCCTCGGTCTTACCCGGAGGAGCATAACAACGGGCCTGACCTCCTCCACTAGGATGACCTCTACCCGTATGTCCTCTACCGCTAGCTGGCTGTGCAGGTGGAGTAGCAATTGGAGCATCAACCATAGCCTATATACACTGTGAAGTTCCACCCCTCCTAGGTCTGGGACAATCCTTCATAAAGTGCCTAGTATGACCAGACTCAAAACAACCTCATGGCGGGCGTGGCTGCTGGAACTGTGTCTGACACTGACATCTAGAATAACCACTATAAGCAGCCTGTGCAGGAGGTGCACTTGAAGATGGCTGTGCGAAATGAGTACTCTAAGGTCTCTGATTAGCTGGGGCACCGGGAGTGGCCTGAAGTGCAGACAAAACTGGTCGACTGATAAAACCTCTGCCATAACGGACCATGCCCCCAGAGTAGGATCCCCTAAATCCTCCAGAACCACAAGGCCTCTTGGCCTCCCTATCCTCCCTCTCCTGACCGCAAATACGCTCTAATCATAAAATCAGTCTGTAGCTCTCAGGCTATCTCGAATCTGAGACCATAACTGAGCCCCTCGATAAATCTACTAATTCTCTCTCTAGTAGTGGAAACCAAAGCAGGTGCATGGCGAGACAACTTACTGAATCTCATAGCATACTTATACACGGTAATAGTCCCCTAGCATAACTGGTCGAACTATGTGCGCCACGCATCCCTGAGGGTCAGTGGAACGAACTCCCTCAAAAATATCTCAGAAAATTGAGCCTAAGTGAGTGGCACTGCAACAATTGGCCTACCCTCCTCATAAGCCTTCCACCACCTATATGCTAAACCCTTCAGCTGAAATATAGTAAAGGTGACCACACTCACCTCCAAAATGCCGATGGTGTAGAGAATACAGTGGCACCAGTCTAGAAAACTCTATGCATCATCAGAAACTGCGCCACTGAAAGTAGGAGGATCATACTTCTTGAACCTCTCAAGTCTCCTCTACTCCTCCTCTGATGCCACTGGCCTGACCTCAGACTGAACCATGATAATGGGCTGTGATGGCATAACATATGGAACCTGATCAATATGGACCCGCTGCTCTGGAGTACAGGTGGCGGAAGTCTAAGCTTCTTCCCCCAGCCTGAGACGTAGCTGGTGCAACTAGGACCAATCCCGCCTGAGCCAAGGTACCTAACATGCTCAGGAACTGTGCCAACGTCTCCTGGAGCCCAGGGGTAGTAGTAAGTGTCTCAGGTGCCTGCTCTCCAACCGGAGATACAAATGGCTCCTCAGTCGCTGCTCTGGCAAGTGCTCTAGCTATATCACATGCCCCTCCTCGGCCTCTACCTCAACCCCGACCTCTTGTGGCTCTAGCAGGGGGGAGTGGTTGTGTGCTCATCTTATCTGGTAGTGCATGTCCTCACCATCTGTGAGAGAATAGAAAGACAAAATCTCAAGGTTGGAAATTAATAAATCTGCACGAAAAAGAATGAAAGAAGTGAAATTTCCTAATAGTTTCGTAGCCTCTCGAATATAAGTACAGACGTCTCCATACTGTTTCGCAAGACTCTACTAAACTTGCATGTGACTCGAAGAACCTATGAATCTAAAGCTCTGATACCAACTTGTCATGACCCAAAATCCCTCCTTAGGAGTCGTGATGGCACCTATTCTTTCAACTAGGTAAGCTGGTCACTCAACATTATTTTAAGCAATGAAAACCTGAATTAACAAAAATAAAGTTTTACCTAAATGCGGAAATAAGAGTAATACAGGCCAAAGCAGTAAATACTCAACATAATATCCCAGAATTAGGTGGTACAGAGTTACAAGCTCTAAATGAATACACGAGATCAATATCAAAATACAGTACTGTCTGAAATACATAAATAGTAGAAGTGAGACTCGAGGGTGACTTCGAGGCCTACAGTCAGATCATGCAGGGATACGTTGAAGTCTCCGGTGTGTGCAAAGCCTCATTACCGATCAGCCCGGTCCAAAGTTCCTGGATTTACACAAAAATATGTAGAAGCGTATTAAGAGTACATCACAATCGGTACCTAGCAAGTACCAAGGCTAACCTTAGTGGAGTAGTGACGAGTTTCTAGTTGTGTGATACTCACTAGAATACTTACTGTGTAGTAAATCCCATCTTTGATCACGCAACATCAAATTGAGGTAAGGCATATGATAAAATATCAAATACAATCATTTATTTCATGTAAGTACAAAACATAGACCTTCAGAAACAATTATGAAATAAAAATAATAGCACCGTCTCAGCACAATCACAACTACAATGAGGACACCCCGAAATATCACATAACATCATCAAAATGACACCCTTATTACGCTGCATGTGCACATAAACATGATATGCCACCCTTATTTCATAACATGCGCATATAGCCACCTTTATTTCGCCATGTTGGCAGCCCGAGATAACGCCACCCTTATTTCGCCCTACATGCACAACCATAGACAAATAAATTGCATGACAATACCATGCACTTACACCACCAGTCAATCCGCTCAACATGTCCACAAGTGCCACGGTACCACAAAACAATATGCCAAGTGCCTCAGTATCACAACAACAGTACCAAAGTATCATCAAAGTATAAGTTCACAACTTCCAACAACCGTGCATGAGGACATAACAAATAATCATAGAAGCGGAGGGATGTTCAATAGATAAAGCATGCCTATGGCTATGTCAATGAAATGAGCATGATCAAATAATCATAAAGTGATTTCACAAGTTTCATATAACGTTCATTATCACATTAAGGCATATTAATAGTCTACGGTCTATCCCGATCAATACCACACATAGTGCTCGTATACACGCTCGTCACAACATGTACATGTCACTTACACATCACATAAATCAACAATTAGGGCTAACACCTAGGGGTATTTCTCCCACACGAGGTTAGGCAAGATACTTACCTCAAACAAGCTAAATCAGTCCACTAACAAGCCTTTCCCATGCAAATCCACCTCGAGACCCCAGGGACCCCATCCACACATACCAACCAATCCCAAGACATAACACGAACTTACTTGAGGCCTCAAATCACACCAAACAACATTAACACTACGAATCACACCTCAATTCAAGCCTAATGACCTAATGAACATTTTCAAATTCAAAACTTGCGCCGAACAAACCTAAACAATTCTAAATGACCTCAAATTTTGCATGCAAGTCCCAAATGACAGAACGGACCTATTCTAATTCCCGGAATCACAATCCGAGCCTGATATCAATAAAGTGAACCCTCAGTTAAACCTATCAACCTTCCAAAACTTTAAGTTTCCAACTTTTGCCAACTCAAGCCAAAACAACATACAAACCTTCAAATCCAAATCAAGACATACTCGTAAGTACAAAATTACTATACAAAGCTATTGAACCCATCAAAATAGTGTTCCGGAGTCGTCTACGCAAAAGTTAAACTCCGATCAACTCTTATAACTAAAGTCTTCAACCAAGGGACTAAGTATCCCAAATCAATCCAAAACTCACTTGAAACCAAACCAATCACCCTAGCAAGTTGCGTAGCCACAAATTCATATTTGTAAAGCATTAAATAGGAGAATCGGTTTTAAAATACTCAAAATGACCGACCGGGTCGTTACACATCTTCTCTCCCTATGAGAGTAATTAACTCCTTATGCTCTTGAATTCCGCTCTTGTAGAGGTCACATCATTACCTCTTCACGCCTTGTAATTCTTTGTAGTTTAGGTGGATTATAACTTGCATTGGGGTAATATTTCCTTACTAAAACAACTCGATCACTTATATGCATGTAGTGTTATATACTCATAACTAGCATACCGGCCTTGATGAGCTTAAATTTGCTCATGACACTTGTCTCAGGGAGACCTCTTTCTACTAACCCTTAAAGGTTGTTCCACTGTCATTCACCCTCTTACTGCCTAATTATTCACTTTGTAAATGTCATAATGCCAACTATTACAGAACTCCTTCGAGGATCTAACTTGCATCTCGTTATCTTAGGTTACTACCTAATATTGGTATTTCTTAATCCAGGGGCTAGATTGTCCTTTTGGTAACTCTTATTGAAGCTAACAATTCACTTGTCATGATTACATTTATACCTCCTTATAATTAAAAACTTGTCTTTTCTTGCTTTCTCTTCTTCTTAATTACGAATCTTGTCGTACTACCATACTTTAGTTTATAATCGTTAACCATTTCTTATATCTACTCATAACATTTCACTTATCCTTCTATATATTCCTCACTAACATTACTATCTCTTATCTTCCTCTGAAGGACTCAAGAGAGGCATTCTTTCGTTTCTAGCTTCCCCCCTTCATTCGGCCTTATTCTTCAGTCATGTAATATCCCTTCTTCACTAGAAGCACGAATTAAACTAAAGTGAATGCTTATCCTATATACAAGAATTTAATTACCTAATCTCTGAAACTTCTAATCACTCGAGAAGTCAAACCCGACTACACAATTCCGGAGTACGCCACCTATATGCCTCATAAAAATGAACTATCAACATGTTCGAAATACCATTCATAATATCGTTTAATTCTCAAAAAACAAAATGTCCACACCAAGATTACTCTACCCTCACTAGAGCCTGAAATTTCCATTCGTTTCCAAGGCTACATCTATTGATGCATATACCTTTACCGTACATCTTTTACTTTTTGAATTTCGTAATAATCTTCTGATGCTCTCATAGCTTATTACCATATGGGTGGATATATATTCATGCCTTAGGACTCCTTATCAAGAAGCTTACACATCTTAGTATATATATGATCTGCTGAAGACCTCACATTTACTCATCATAAATATGATGTAAACTCGAGTTCCTTTGACTCAACTCTTCCACAACCACATTCAATCTCTTCCCAACCATCTTCATTCTAGATGTAGGCATCACTATATTACAAAGAAAATAGAATTTCGGAGTTTGAATTCTTATGACTGAGCTCCACAACATGATCTAGAGTAAGAAAGAAAAGAAATAGTACTAAATGCCTCGTATCCTCTTGCTTATAAGTGTGGTTCACACACCCATAAACAAGACTATACTATACACGGTGTATAGAGTCCCTAGGACAGACCCGCTCTAATACCAAGTATGTCACACCCAAACCGGAGGGGTACAACTGGCACCGGGGCCTTAAATACCGAGCACCAATATAACGTAAATCAATAACCATTCTAGCGTATATAAGTGGGCCTGAAGGCCGTAATATTATAATCTGGCAAAGCATGAGAGACTATCCAATGAAAAATAACCTAAAAGGACATACATAAGTGAGTACACGGGACATACATGTAGATGAGGTTGTACAAACTTCTATACACAAGACATTAGTCTACAAGCCTCAAGAGGATACACAAACATCATAAGGTCGGGATAGGGCCTTGCCATACCCATAAGCATATGTAAATAAGCATACCAACTCAAAAGGCAACTCTGGAGCAAGTGGAGTATACCAACACCTTCCTTTGAGTTGATAACCTATTGAGGAGGATCGTCAACCTGTCTATCGGAACCTACATGCATGAAATGCAGCATCCACATACAAAAGGGACGTCAGTACGAATAATATATCGAGTATGTAAGACAAGAAATCATAAGTAAAAGCAGTAATGTAAATAGATATAAGGAAGAGAAAATCGATAACTCTGAATGTTGCTGAGGGCGTATGACATGCATGCTTTTGTTTAAAAACATATATAATATATAAGCCACTTTGTGGAGCCGTAACATCATCATCAAGCCGCTCTTTGGGGCTAACATCATCATAACGTATCAGACTGCAGTGGTGTGCACAATAAGTACCGTACCCGGCCGACTATAGTGCGGCTCGGTGTCATAATATATATATATATATATATAATAATAATATGCATTAGTGACACAAGAAAAGACATCCTGAACCTTTCAGAGTAACGTAAGGTTGGTAAACCTCTGAATATGTTATGAGACTAACACCATCAATATACGTTTCATTAAGAGTCAAAGATAAATACAATGGATCAAAAAATACACCATTGAAGACAAAAGACATTTGCTTCTAAACTATTAATAATAGAGTCGTTATAAGTACCGCTCACTTAGAATCAATCCAAAAGAAGGAATGAAAGTGCCTTAATATACCTTATATCGAACCACAGCATATGAGGACGGAATCTGCCTCCTACACACCTAAATCTACAACCAACAATAATGGTACTAATGTTAATTACGAGTAGTTCAATAATCCCCTGCAAGCGGCAAGCTCATTCTATATAAAATCGGACAACATCTCCCCTATTTTCCTTACTTTCCCAAGCCCATAAAAACAAGAAGAATACATATACCATTAACTATATACTTTCAGCATTACAACACACCCAACAACCCAACAACACAAAGAAATCTGCATAACAACAGTTGCACAAACGTCACCAACGAGACTACTATTTAACACGACGAGCGTAAAGTTCGGATTAGAACCAAACCCCAACTTTTTTTATCATCTCCCCATACTTACAATATCATCAATATGCCCGGAATATAAACATATACATTGACATGATATTCCAGCCTTATATCCATTTTATAAGTGACATCAAACAACCCAAGAGGAGATAACAACAACACGAACAACTTCTAGGTATTATGTGGCGGCTTCTTCTCGTAATTATAATATCATAAACATACTTTTGACAAGAACAACAATAATAAAAATATTATAACCAAGCTATATGCCATGATTTCTAGCCATATGAAGGCATATATATAACTCCAAAATATTCCAATAAGAGACAATAATATCTTATACCACTTCAAGTGCTATCTTGTAGTTATTCATCCAAACAACTTAACCAACACATAGATAAGCTTAAGCACAAGAAATAGGTTGTTGTATGTACCTTCAATAATCAGAACAACCTTTAACCAAAGCTTCTCTTAGCTTACCAGTGCCCTTAATGACATCACAACATCATATAGGCTCTTTTCTTCACTTAGGCTAACTTTTGAGGTAAAGTTTAGGCAAAACCACATTTTATTCACCTTGGAACCTCATAGAACTATTAGATAGGTGTCGAAAATGACCAAATATGAGCCTTCCAACAACTTTAAAATGTTCAAAGGCCAGCCACCACATAAGTGGATCCTAAAGGGGCTGCCTGCGCAGTCTCGTGAATATCTCTCTACTCCGACGTTGCATTTACAAACGATTTGATGCAATAGAAAATAGACTCATAGAGATTCAATTTGGTACATAGATGAGACCGTAAATCCAAGGATACTAGGAGAAAAGCTCAGTGCCATTAGACACAAATTTCAATAAACTTATGAACATAACTTGGAATAACTTTTGCCGACTTTTATTTTACAACTTGGTTGACTTAAAAACTTAACATATGAATATTATATGATTCAAGTACCTTAAAACATGACCTTCTTAGCATGTTAAGCACGCATAATTGTATCCCAAATATACGGGTTATAATATCTTTGATTCATTTATCCTCCAACCCTCACAATACTTCCTTAACACTTGTTTTAACCCATTATTATATTTGTAAAGGTCAGTAAACTCTCCTTATCATATTCATTCACTTAAGACGCATTATAACATGAAAGTATGGGGTGTGACAATTGACACCTTTTGTAAACATTTTCCTTTATATGTTACCACAATCTTGTTATAATTTCATGGAACTATCTTAGTGTCTTATATTGGGGTCTGAGGTATAGGACCAATGAGCACATGCTCTATTAGACTTTTCAACATTTTTGGGCCTCGTGCAATCTTTGGTGGCCCTCTGGAGATATACAATCTCGGCACATTTAGAGTGAGCTTATCTATATTTGCCGCTCTGGGAACATTCAGGAGAGTTGCTTTTTGCCTACTACCTTTGGAACATACAATACCAATTTATATTTTGGCATTGACTGAGTTCTTATTTTGGGGCTTTGGATGTTGACGACCAATTTTGTCCCTCCCCTTTTCTAATTAAATTATTATATTTCTTGATCAACAATAATGTAATAAGGTATTTTTAAAATTAATATTCAAATAATCTATTTTTATGGATAATATAATGTATAAGAAGTAATAATAGCAGTGATAATAGTCATTAATATATATAATTATGAGTATTTTAACTATTTTGATAATATAAAATTAGCTTATAATAAATGGTTAATAATGTATTTGTCAATTATACTTTATTATATCTTATTGGGATTAAAGAAGTTTAATTAATTTAATTATAACAAGTGGTTTAAGATTTAAAATAGGCTACATTTGTAATAAGTGAATTTTGATTAAAGTGGCTATGTGATTAATTTCAATTTCAGCATAGTCTTTTAATAAACCAATCAATCTGGCCCAAATTTTGGCCCAAATTGCACCTGACCCGTCCAAGCCCAAGCCAACCATGCCCACTTGGCAATCCATGCCATACCCTCTCCAACAATACCCTCCTGACACGTAACCACTCCAAAACCCTTCACAAAATAAACACAATGCAGCAAGTCCATTGATCAAATTCATCAATGGTCCAGATTAATCATATTTTTTATTTTAATTCTAATCCCTCAGCTTTTTATCTTAACAGTTGGATTAAAATGATCCAATGGCTCCCGTCTTATCCCCATAAATATTTTCTTTTTATTCCTCAGCCCGAAAATATGGAGCTGTTCATCTAGATGATCCAACGACCCTCATACGTTCCCTCATTTTAAACTTACCAGACCCCCAAACCCTAAGACATTCCCTCACTCGCCAGGCGATTCTTTTCCCCTTTTCTCTCTCACCTTCATCGTCCTCTCTTCTCTTCCATACCTGAGACCTTGCACAAATTAGTGCAAGGTCACTAAAAGATGACTATGAGACCGATATCAATACCCAACCACAAATCTAGCCGAAAAAATTTTACTCTCATCATCCCTTTCAAACCCCCAAATTCTGAAACCCTAGCCTAAAAAATGAAAGGCCCCGAATCTCATCATCATATCCATTTTCTGTTCAAATCGCCATTAAAATAGCATGCATTCCAGATTCATGAGGATTTTTCGATCTCAGCATGAGGATCGATGACCCATAGGTCAAACGAAGGGACCTCTGGGTAATAGCTTTACTCGGTGGTACCTAGCTTCAACGACTATCGATTTATTAACTCGTAAGCGTAGAATTCTCACTCTTTTCTTTTCCCCCTCTGAATTTAGCATCTCTCGATTCTGTCACGAGAGCCTATCATCAATGTTCATTATAGTCACTGCCTTCTACCAATTTGAATCTTCAAAGCTTAAACCCTAAGGCCAATCCTTGGCTATAAATAACGGCTTAAATTGCATCACCTAACATCGATCAACTAGTAGTAAATGCAACTACACTAAAGTATAAATCTCTATGCCTATCGCTTATAATTTCTTTTCCTATCTTTTCGTTTCTTATTGGTGTAATCGTATTAAAGTAGACTATTGAGTACTAATTCCTATGGCTAAGGTCAATACTTCTTTGCTTCCATAACAAAGGTCAGCACACCTTTTTACAGTTGCATTTTAATATTTAAGCTCTATTTATAATCTCCTAGTGCTGTTATTCTGTGTATATTCTTGTGATTGACATGTTTTCTTACCTTGTCAATATGAATATAACATGAAACATATTTATGAATTTGCTTACTTAGCATGATTACCTTTCATGACTTGATTGTGATCCTACTTTGTTTGATCAAAGAGGGACTGGTCTGAAATCATGTGATTACCTTATGGTTGTTATCTGTAGATGATAACTCTACCATCGTGTGGCTATTTTGTTGTGTTCACGAGGTTTTTATAATTTTAAGTTCCAAATAATCTATTGAAAGTTAACATTGCCATACTTGTTGGTTAAACACTATTGAATATATGTTGTTTATTAGTTTTAGCTTACTATGTCTGTAAGATTCTATTTAAGAAGCAATCTGAACATCCTATCCTGTTAGATAACCCTTGTTATATTCATTGTTATCATAGTTTCTTGTAAGAATAATGTTGATGTCTAAAATGCTTAACTTAGGTTGCCTAATATGTAATGAAGTTCTTGATCTTTTAAATATATATCTGCTTATCATTGAGTGACTGTTCTGAGTTTGGTTTGGTGATCCGTAGCTTTAGTCTCTAATGACTTAAACTTTCCTAAAATAAAACCATGTTTGGTTCTATTCTTGTGAGACATTAGGCCCCTGTACAATCCATATGAATAAGTGTATGTTTGGATGAAATATTTTCAGTTGACTCTCTTGACACCTTAGATAGCTTAGGATGATACTTCACAACTTCAAAACATCTTTGATATAGTACGCATGCCTATAAGGATAACTAATTAGCAACCCTTATTCTGTGGTATTCTTTGATCGTATTTGACGGAAACAAAGATTCCTAAGAAGATTATGTAAGTGTAATGACTTGTAGAATGATTCTGAGTTGACTTTGAGCTTTTGAAATTTCGTAAAACCTTTTGAGGTCTTGTATGTGATGACATACATTTGATTCATGTACTCTAACAGTGATCACTTACTAAGGGCACTTTGAATTTGAGGTCTATGCTAGTACCCCGATTAGTCATGTCATTTCGTCTAATTGATTTTCTAATATTAATGATAATCTAGCTATCTGAGACTATTTGATGTTCTGATCAGTCTATTTTGCTCAAAGTGTTAATCAAGGTTTGTGTTTCAACCTCTATGGAAGAACAAGGTTTAATAGTTAAGGGTATTTGTTGCAAACTTAATTCTACTATCAAGGGATCCCTCCCTGACACAAGCAGTGCTCGAGGTCCATGATTGTCAAGGGGTTCATAGGGGAACCTTGTAAATGAATGTGGTTCACTCTAGCGAATAGTCTTTGCCCTTGATTAATCTTTAGATAGTTGTCACAAACAAAATAAATTTACTTTGTTCATTTTAGATCATGATTATGTCCATCTTAATTTATGTTTTTACTTCCTATGTACAATGTAAATTAATTTTCTTTTCTTCTTTTCATGAATATATTGAGCTTGTGGAGTTCATAGTGAACTGTGGCCCAAAACCGCTGAGCTGGGTCGTCCCCCCTTGTGGTATTCACTGTCCGCTAGAGTTTGCTGTTGTTTAAGTTTAATTGGGCACGACTAATCGTCATCCCAACACTGAGTCCAGTCCTTCCCCTCACTTTAAATCGTTTCCACGGTTAGCCTATTTATATTTATACATTGTATTGTGAAACAAACTTTGATATTATGTGATTTTATTTTATTGTGTTTGCTTTGAAGGTATCCTAGGGTAACCAAACCTCGTAGGATAAAAGGTAACATGATTTAGATAACTCGTTACTTTATAAGGTTAATAATTTTTAAGATTGTGAATATATATTTTAACTGTTTTACTCATCAATTAAATTTTTTTCGCTCACCTGTGTTATTCTAAAAAGTTTTACTGATTAAGAGCCTTTGCAAAATTTAAATAGAAGCGAGTTTGGAAAAAATCTTCAAATGAGTCACTTAGGAGAAATTCGACAGCTTAATCATTTTGAAAAGAAAGCAATCGCGTAACACAAATAAGACCTGGATTTTTACAAGGATGGAAAATTAATTCAGTTTATATCAAATGATTCTTCAAAACAGCCAAGGTATAACTCATTTTTTACATCTCTTTGGGTATATAAAAGGACTAAATACGAACATAGACTTGCATTTTTAAATCAAATCCTCATTGTTAAAACAAGCCACACAACATTGTTTTGAAACCAAACACTTTCTTTTCTAAAATTATAGACCCATTTTTAAACAATCCTTCATAACTTTAAATGTTTTTCTTCATATAGACCCACTTAATACATTTAATTTAACCAGGATATAAACAATATGTTTTTCCCACATTTAGCCTAAGTTAAGGAACTGCTTAATGTAGATTTTAAGAGATGCCTCATCCCTTCCACTTAATACTTAACCGGATTCTCATTGGTTTAGTGGACCATTAAGATAATAATCTTTGTAGACTTATAGGTACCCAGTATACCTTTAGATATTAGGTGGTGACTCTTCTTTTATAGAATTTACGGAAACCATAAGTTATTTTTTGTTTTGACATGTGCAAAATAGGCTGCAACATTGGGCAACCAGAGTTTTCTATTTCTTGGCTTCTACGCCTACTTCTTGTTTTTCTTCGGGGAAAGCAATGACCATTATAGTTTTCTTCAGGGTTTGCTCTATTCAAGGCTACCAGTTGTGATAGACCCAAGTGAGTCATCTTTCTAAAAAGACGTGGGTAAGACCCTCTAATAAAAGTGAAGTTGGTTTTTTTTAGGTTCCCTCTGTCAGGGATTGTATTGTGGGACATTTGGTTGAGGCCGTGAGTTATACGTAGCTTGGTAATTTATATTTTTGGAATATGTATTTGTGGGAGGTGGAGTTCTCATCTACTGATTTAGTGGCCGTATGTAGGGTTGTGCATTCATCACTGTGTATTTTTGTGGGGTCACAACATAGAAATGTTTTGATGAGGATAATAGTGTTCTAGAGTTTGGATTTGTATGTATGAGTGGCTGAGCCTCTCTGAATCTTCCTAGAGCTTGAAGCCATCATGGCTCCCTCTTCCCTCTTCTTCCTATTGGGTTGGCTTCTCAAGCTATTTTCAATGGCTTGAGAAGTGGCTTTGAGCGCGGCTTGGCTTATAATCCTTTCAGTTTTCAAGTCATTTTCCACCATTTCACCTATCTTGATTGCCTCAGCAAAATGTTTTCTCATGGCAGACATCATGTTTTGGAAGTCATCAGCTTCTTGGGCTTGGAGAAAAACAGTTATCATTTCAGTTTAATTCATGGGTGGCTTGGCACTTGCCGCTTGTTCCCTCCATTTCACGGAATATTCGCGTAAGCTTTCTGTAGGATTCTTCTTTAAGTTCGATAGTGAGTTGTGGTCAGGCGCAATGTCGATGTCATATTGGAATTGCCTGACAAAGTCCCGAGCTAGATCACCCCACACATGCTAGTACGAGATATCTTGATCTATGTACCACTTCGAGGTGACTTAGGTTAAGCTTTCACCAAAGTAGGCCATTAGCAGTTCTTCTTTGCCCCCGACTCCTCTCAGTTGATTACAGTACCTTTTTAGATGAGCGATGAGATCATAGTGCCTGTCGTACTTTTCATATTTAGGGGGCTTGAAACCTGGTGGCAAGTGAACATGAAGAAACATGCACAGATCAGAAAATATACACTTTTTTGGCCTCTCAAACCCTATATATTTTGCACGCTTTATTCTAGACTTTTTATTTTTCTAGCAATTTTTTCTTGTTTGGTGCTCTTGGAAAACTTCTCGATTTCTACAAGGGAACCATACTAAGGGATTTGGTTATGAGAATCAGGTACAATGATCATCTCGAGTGAAAAGTGGGGACACGGAGGAGTGATGATTTGTGGTTCATTGTTCGAACTTTGTATGCTCGGCTGTGGGGTGCTATAGATGGGAGCTGCAGTGATGACTACCGGTGCAGCTCTAGGTAATGGTGCTTGAAGAAGGGCGGCATAGGGCATGAAAACAACATTGTTGGGTGTAGGCCTGTACCCATATGGAAAGAATGAGTCGGGCACAGAAACATAGGTAACCCAGCTGTCCATGGGATAATCTCAAGGAACCCTAGGTTAAAGCTAGGAGGCCTTCTTCCATTAGACCTAGCCTCTCATATTTCCATCATCCTTACTTTTAGGATTCTATTTTCGTCAGCAGTAGCAAATTTTGGAGGAATGACCTGTGTTGGACTTTTATCGGGTTTGATAATGGTGAGGTTACTTTGGTAGTCAATAGGACACTTTGTTTTGACCGAATGAAATAGGGATGTGATTCCACGATACCACAAATCAACCACCAGTATAAACCTTCTCTAATTGAGATACACAACAAACATGTTATATTGGAGCATTTAACAGATAGAGAATCACAGGTAGTTATGCAATGCACCTAGCATTTAAACGCTTCTACCATGTGTTTGAAAAGTTGCACGTATCATCCCGACTTTTGCAATTATTTCACCTCTCGTTCATCACTCTTATTCTTTTTATTTTTCTCAAAATCTCTCTTTTTATTTCTTATACTCTCTAATTTTTCTTTCTTTTCTTTAAACTCCCTTATGTTTTGAGCAAGGTTTGGATCGCACCTTTTAAGGGTTTCCTACGTATCAAGATGCCGTATGAATTAGACAATTACGTAGTTCAGGAGAATAAACATAATAAAACAGAAGAGAATATGTTTAGAATTTCAATATTTCATTAAAACGTATATATTTTGGGTTTTCATTAAATGACTAAAAAAGAAAACACATAAAAGAAATACCACAAAACAGACTCGATAAAATAGAGGCTAATACATGGAAGACAACTCTAGACTAAAAAAGCAAAAGACTCTAATAACTTTGGTCTTGCAGACGGATCCCTCGCCTATTTCTTCAATCACTGCCTGGACCAGTTTCCTATATATCCGTAAAGAACCTGCAAATCGGTCATGACATTGCGTACGAAGCTCATTAGTGAAGTAAAAACATAACATTGCTCATTTTCTCACAGTCGGAGCACTTTTGAGAAGTGTATTCAGTAATTTTTGGATTTCTTCTCTTAGTGTCCCTTTGATTTTGGAACATTTTTCAGTTCTGTTGCTCCCGGGTTTGAACCATTTGTAAGGCCCATTTTTCTTAGTTTGTAAGTTTGCCACATCGCGCTCCAATCGATTGAGCAAGTCACAAAAGTGCTCTCTCTCTGCCTCGAACTCTTTGGACTGGAGAGTCATGGCTTCCTCAAGGGCACTCAACCTTTTTCTTAAGCTAAAGACTTCTTCGTCATGGTTTTGTTTAGCTTGGCCGGGCCAACCTTAAACAGTTTTATACATCTTCTCTTAACAGTATTATCTTTCCTTGGCCTTGTCCCACTTTGTTTTATATTTTTTCGCAAGATAGCATCATAATCGTAAACTTTCTCCCTCAGATTTGTGATAGTCTTTTGGTATTTCCAGCTTTGGGTTGGTACCTGAGGTATGCTCTTGATTTGTTGGATATGGACTTTGAGAGTTTCATTCTCACGGATCAATCTTTTTCTTTCTCCCTCAGCTTCTTGGGCTTGCAGTTCTTTTTCAAAACTGAGGGCTCTCACTTTTTCTTGCAATGCCTCAATAGTGGCTCGATACTCTTTTTCCTTTTCTCCTTAGTCCCATTGCTCTTTTTCTCTATTGGCAAACTCTTGGACATGTTCCCTTTTGGTAGGCCTTTCTGGTTTATCATTCACACAAGCCTTTTTTTGTATCAAACAGCATAACCTAGTTCTACGTCACCCTTTTCCGGATCTTGTTACCAAGTCTCGGGACCTATGAATCGACATTCATTCCAAATCTGGCAAACCATATTTTTTAGAAAGACCACTTGTGGATATAGTTTGGTCACCTAAATACTCAAATCCTCATCGCGAGGAACTATCTGTGATCGGCGCAGATGATTGAGTACTCTTTGTGGCGCATAGGTTGGATACTTCGGAATCCCAACAATAGAAGATTGCAACAGGAGGCAGACATGTGAATAACCTCTTCGATAGGGAGTCAACTCAAATTCCACTCAATGTAACTCGTGGTTAGTGATCAGAGGTGCATAGTCCAAGCCTTGACTCCCTTAAAATTTAATATCCACTAACCCTTTTTGCATATCCTTTGATGCAACTATTTTCACTTATTCTACCGTTCATGTACCTAGGGTGATTACAACCCTCAAAGTATTTTGCCCCGGCTTTTCAAGACATTAATGCTCGGTAGATGTCTAGGAGTATCATGGACACAATGGTAGAATTAGCATTAGTCGTAATGGTTGAAGCGACCCTAGCTAATTGAAGGTCTATGTTCTTGTCCTCTTTTGAGAAGTTCATTGCCCCTCAAAATTCAACCATGAAAGCAAAATGCATGTGAACCTCCTAAGTACATTTATTTAACTTGTTGTAAAGCCCATTCTCATATACTTAGAACCTATTCGGTTTCCTATATCAGCTGTACATAAATTGGAATGAAACTACCCTTTTACCAGATTCGGATTCCTAACTTGCCTACTTACTATGATGATCTTTACCACTACCAAACTGACCTTATTCTTCGAGTCCTTCCCAACTTGCCTTCAAGTTAACACTTCTCCTTACCAGTATGCCACGATCCTAACAAAGTACACCCTACGAAATCCTAGCATGTAATGCAACCGTTATGCCCACCCTGAAGAGACCTTCTATGAATCTGAGGGTGTTTTCTAACCTCTATGATACTGAAATGTAGGATACACACTCCATCAGTTAGAAACCTACCACTTGACCCCATCCAGCAGAAAAATAAAAACACGCACTATACTCCCCATACTTGTAAAGGACATCTCTCTCAAGCCGTGGTCGAAACCATCGAGAACTCTTCGAAACCAATAGCACACAACGAAGCAATCAGAACCGAGTTTCACTAACTTGACCAAGTCAAGCTAGTCTCCACACCCAAGAGTATTGAAAAAACACACCTGTAAGTCTTGCCACACCGATAGAACCGATCACTTCCATTACTATGTTGATCTAAACCACTACCAAGCTGTACTATTTCTTCAAGTCCCTCTCGACTGTCCTTCAAGTGAATACTTCTCCTTGCCAGTACACCACGATCCTTAAACAGAAACTCACCCCATGAGATCCTAGCATGCAACCACATTGCCTTAAGGCCCATAAGACAATGTATTGCCTATTTAAAAAACCCAATAGTATTGCAACCGTTATGCCAACCCTGAAGAGACCTTCTATGAATCTGAAGCTGTTCTCTAACCTCTAAGATCCTGATATGTACGATGCGCACTCCATCAGCTAGAAACCTTCCACTTGACCCCATCCAGAAGAAAAGTTAGAACACGCAACATACTCCCCATATCCGTAAAAGACAACTCTCTCAAGCCGTGGTCGAAACCATCGAGAACCCTTACAAACCATTATCACAAAACCAAGCCATCAGAACCGAATTCCTCTAACTCGACCAAGTCAAGTTAGTCTCCAAACTCAAGAGTATTTCCACAAAACACCTGCAAGGCTTGCCACACCGATAGAACCGATCACTTCCATTAAAAGGTTGATCTAAACCACTACCAAGCTGACCTAATTATTCAACACCCTCTCGACTTGCCTTCAAGTGAACACTTCACCTTGCCAGGACACCATGATCCTTAACCAGATTCTCACCCCACGGGATCATAGCATGCAACCACGCCGCCTTAAGGACCATAAGCCAATGTATTACCATTTTTAAACACCCAATAGTACTGCAACTGTTATGCCCACCCTGAAGAGACCTTATACAAATCTAAAGTTGTTCTCTAACCTCTATGATACTGAAATGTAGGATACATAGTCCGTCAGTTAGAAACCTTCCACTTGACCCCATCTAGGAGAAAAGTCAGAACACACAACATACTCCCTATACCTGTAAAAGACATCTCTCTCAAGCCGAGGTCGAAACCATCAAGAAACCTTCGAAACCATTAGCACAAAACCAAGCTATCAGAACCGAATTCCTCCAACTCGACCAAGTCAAGTTAGTCACCAAATCCAAGGGTACTGCCACAAAACACCTATAAGGCTTGCCACACCGATAGAACCGATCAGTTCTATTACAATGTTGATCTAAACCACTACCAACCTGACCTATTTCTTTAAGTTCCTCTCGACTTCCCTTGAAGTGAACACTTCTCCTTGCCAGTACACCACGATCTTTAACCAGAAGCTCACCTCACGAGATCCTAGCATGCAACCACGTCAACTTAAGGCCCATAAGCCAATATATTGCCCTTTGTAAACACCCAGTAGTACTGCAACCGTTATGCCTACCCTGAAGAGACCTTCTATGTATCTGAAGGTGTTCTCTAACCTCTATGATACTTAAATGTAGGATACACACTCCATAAGTTAGAAACCTTCCACTTGACCCCATCTAGGAGAAAAGTCAGAACACGAAACAGACTCTCCATACTTGTAAAAGACATCTCTCTCAAGACGTGGTCGAAACCATCGAGAACCCTTTGAAACCATTAGCAGAAAACCCAACTATCAGAACCGATTTCCTCAAACTCAACCAAGTCAAGCTAGTCGTCATACCTAAGCATATTGCCACAAAACACCTGTCAGGCATGCCACACCGCTAGAACGAATCATTTCCATTACTATGTTGTTCTAAACCACCACCAAGCGGACCTACTTATTTAAGTCCCTCTTGACTTGCCTTCAAGTAAACACTTCTTCTTGCCAGTACACCACGATCCTTAACCAGAAGCTCACCCCACGAGATCCTAGCATGCAACCACGTTGCCTTAAGGCCCATAAGCCAATGTATTACTTTTTAAGCACCCAATAGTACTGCAACTGTTATGCCTACCCTGAAGAAACCTTCTATGAATCTGAACCTGTTCTCTAACCTCTATGATACTGAAATGTAAAATATGCACTACATTAGTTAGAAACCTTCAACTTGACCCCATCCAGGAGAAAGTTAGAAAACGCAACATACTCATTTTACATGTAAAAGACATCTCTCTCAAGCCGTGGTACCATCAAGAACCGTTCGAAACTATTAGCACAAAACCACGCCATCAGAACCGAATTCCTCTAACTCGACCAAGTCAAGTTAGTCTCCAAACACAAGAGTATTGCCACAAAACACCTGTAAGGCTTGCCACACCGATATAACCGATCACTTCCATTACTATGTTAATCTAAACCACTACCAAGCTGACCTATTTCTTCAAGTCTCTCTCAACTTCCCTTCAAGTGAACGCTGCTCCTTGCCAGTACACCATGATCCTTAACCAGAAGTTCACCCCACGAGATCCTAGCATGCAACCACGTCGCCTTAAGTTCCATAAGCCAATGTATTGCCCTTTTTAAACACCCAGTAGTACTACAATCGTTATGCCCACAATGAAAAAACCTTCTATGAATCCGAAGTTTTTCTCTAACCTCTATGATACTGAAATGGAAAATATGCACTCCTTCAGTTAGAAACCTTCCACTTGACCCCATCCAGGAGAAAAGTCAGAAAACGCAACATACTCCCTATACCTGGAAAAGACATTTCTCTCAAGCCGTGGTCGAAACCATCAAGAAACCTTCGAAACTATTAGCACAAAACCAAGCCATCAGAACCGAATTTCTCTAACTCGACCAAGTCAAGTTAGTCGCCAAACCCTAGAGTATTGCGACAAAACACCTGTAACACTTGCCACACCGATATAACCGTTCACTTCCATTACTATGTTAACCTAAACCACTACCAAGCTGACCTATTTCTTCAAGTCTTTCTCAACATGCCTTCAAGTGAACACTTTTCCTTGCCAGTGCACCACTATCCTTAACCAGAAGTTCATCCCACTAGATTCTAGCATGCAACCACGTCGCCTTAAAGTCCATAAGCCAATGTATTGCCCTTTTTTAACACCCAATAGTACTGCAACCCTTATGCCTACCTTGAGGAGACCTTGTATGAATCTGAAGCCGTTCTCTAACCTCTATTATACTAAAATGTAGGATACACACTCCATCAGTTAGAAACGTTCCACTTGACCCCATCCAAGAGAAAAGTCAGAACACGCACCATACTCCCCATACCTGTAAAAGACATCTCTCTCAAGCCTTCCTCAAAACCATCGAGAACCATTCAAAACCATTAGCATAAAACCAAGCCATCACAACCGAATATTGTCACTAAACACCTGTAAGGCTTGCCATACTGATAGAACCGATCATTTCCATTACTGTGTTGATCTAAACCACTACGAAGCTGACCTATTTCTTCAAGTCCCTCTCGACTTGCCTTCAAGTGAACACTTCTGCTTGTACGTACACCACGATCCTTAACCAGAAGCTCACCCCACGAGATCCTAGCATGCAACCACGTCGCCTTGAAGCCCATATCCCAATGTATTACCCTTTTTAAGCACCCAATAGTACTGCAACCGTTATGCCCACCCTGAAGAGACCTTCTATGAATCTGAAGCTGTTCTCTAACCTCTATGATAATGAAATGTAAAATATGCACTCCATTAGTTAGAAACCTTCCACTTGGCCCCATCCAGGAGAAAAGTCAGAAAATGCAACATACTCTCTATACCTGTAACAGACATCTCTCTCAAGCTGTGGTCGAAACCATCCAGAACCCTTCGAAACTATTAGCAAAAAACCAAGCCATCAGAACCGAATTCCTCTAACTCGACCAAGTCAAGTTAGTCGCCAAACCCAAGACTATTGCCACAAAACACCTGTAAGGCTTGCCACAACGATATAACCGATCACTTCCATTACTATGTTAATCTAAACCACTACCAAGCTGACCTATTTCTTCAAGTCTCTCTCGACTTGCTCTTAAGTGAATACTTCTCCTTGCCAGTACACCACGATCCTTAACCAGAAGTTCACCCCACGAGATCCTAGCATGCAACCACGTTGCCTTAAAGCCCATAAGCCAATGTATTTCGCTTTTTAAAAACCCAATAGTACTGCAACCATTATGCCCACACTGAAGAGACCTTGTATGCATCTGAAGTTGTTCTCTCACCTCTATTGTACTAAAATGTAGGATACACACTCCATCAGTTAGAAACGTTCCACTTGACCCCATCCAGGAGAAAAGTCAGAACACGCAACATACTCCCCATACCTATAAAAGACATCTCTGTCAAGCCGTGGTCGAAAACATCGAGAACCCTTCAAAACCATTAGCATAAAACCAATCCAGCATAACCGAATTCCTCAAACTCGACCAAGTCAAGCTAGTCTCCAAACCCAAGAATATTGTCACAAAACACCACTAAGGCTTGCCACACCAATAGAACCGATCATTTCCATTACTATTGTGATCTAAACCACTACCAAGCTGACCTATTTCTTTAAGTCCCTCTAGACTTGCCTTCAAGTGAACACTTCTCCTTGCCAGTGCACCACGATCCTTAACCAAAAGCTCACCCCACGAGATCTTAGCATGCATCCACGTCGCCTTAAGGCCCATAAGTCAATGTATTTCCCTTTTTAAGCACCGAATTGTACTACAACCGTTATGCCCACCCTGAAGAGACCCTCTATGAATATGAAGCAATTCTCTAACCTCTATGATACTGAAATATAAAATATGCACTCCATCAGTTAGAAACCTTCCACTTGACCCCATCCAGGAGAAAAGTCAGAACACGCAACATACTCCCTATACCTGTAAAAGACAACTCTCTCAAGCAGCGGTCGAAACCATCAAGAACCCTTCGAAACCATTAGCACAAAACCAAGCTATCAGAACCGAATTCCTCCAACTCGACCAAGTCAAGTTAGTCGCCAAATCCAAGAGTATTCCCATAAAACACCTGTAAGGCTTGCCACACCGATAGAACCGATCAGTTCTATTACTATGTTGATCTAAACCACTTCCAAACTAACCTATTTCTTTAAGTCCCTTTCGACTTCCCTTTAAGAGAACACTTCTCCTTGGCAGTACACCACGATCCTTAACCAGAAGCTCACCACACGAGATCCTAGCATGCAACCACATCACCTTAAGGCCCATAAGCCAATGTATTGCCCTTTTTAAACACCCAATAGTACTGCAACCGTTATGCCCACCCTGAAGAGACCTTCTATGAATTTGAAGGTGTTCTCTAACCTCTATGATACTGAAATGTAGGATACACACTCCATAAGTTAGAAACCTTCCACTTGACCCCATCCAGGAGAAAGGTCAGAACATGAAACAGACTCCCTATTCCTGTAAAAGGCATCTCTCTCAAGCCATGGTCGAAACCATCAAGAACCCTTCGAAACTATTACCTCAAACAGACTCCCTTCAAGTGAACACTTCTCCTTGCGAGTACACCATGATCCTTAACCAAAAGTTCACCCCACGAGATCCTAGCATGCAACCACGTCGCCTTAAGGACCATAAGCCAATGTATTCCCATTTTTAAGCACCTAATAGTATTGCAACCATTATGCCCACCCTGAAGAGACCTTTTGTGAATCTGAAGCTGTTCTCTAACCTCTATTATACTTAAATGTAGGATACACACTCTATCAAGTAGAAGCGTTCAACTTGACCCCATCTAGGAGAAACGTCAGAACACGCAACATACTCCCCACACCTGTAAAAGACATCTCTCTCAAGCCGTGGTCGAAACCATTGAGAAGCATTCAAAACCATTAGCATAAAACCAAGCCATCACAACCAAATTTCTCAAACTCGACCAAGTCAATCTAGTCGTCAAACCCAAGAATATTGCCACAAAACACCTGTAAGGCTTTCCACACCGATAGAACTGATCACTATCATTACTATGTTGATCTAAACCACTACCAGACTAACCTATTTCTTTAAGTCCCTCTCGCCTCCCCTTCAAGTGAACACTACTCCTTGCCAGTACACCGCGATCGTTAACCATAGCTCACCTCACGAGATCCTAGCATGCAATCACGTCGCCTTAAGGCCCATAAGCCAATGTATTGCCCTTTTTAAACACCCAATAGTACTGCAACTGTTTTGCCCACCCTGAAGAGACCTTCTATGAATATGAAGTTGTTCTCTAACCTCTATGATACTGAAATGTAGGATACACACTCCATCAGTTAGAAACCTTCAACTTGACCCCATCCAGGAGAAACGTCAGAACACGTAACATACTCCATATACCTATAAAAGGCATCTCCCTCAAACCGTGGTCGAAACTATCGAGAACCCTTCGAAACCATTAGCACAAAAACAAGCCATCAGAACCGAATTCCTCTAACTCGACCAAGTCAATCTAGTCGCCATACCCAAGAGTATTGCCACAAAAGACCCGTAAGGCTTGCCACACCGATAGAACCGATCACTTCCATTACTCTATTGATCTAAACCACTACTAAGCTGACCTATTTCTTCATGTCCCTCTAGACTTGCCTTGGAGTGAAAACCTATCCTTGCCAGTACACCACGATCCTTAACAAGAAGCTCACCCCAAGAGATCCTATCTTGCAACCACGTCGCCTTAAGGCACATAAGCAAATGAATTTTAAACACCCAACAGTACTGCAGCCGTTATGCCCACCCTGAAGAGACCATTTAGGAATCTGAAGCTGTTCTCTAACCTCTATTATATTGAAATGTAGGATACGCACTCCATCAGTTAGAAACCTTCCACATAACCCTATCCAGGAGAAAAGTCAGAACACACAACATACTCCCCACACTTGTAAAAGACATCTCTCTCAAGCCGTGGTCGAAACCATCGAGAACCCTTCGAAACCATTAGCACAAAACCAAGCCATCAGAACAAAATTTCACTAACTCGACCAAGTTAAGCTAGTCGCCAAACCCAACAGTATTGCCAAAAAACACCTGTAAGGCTTGCCACACCGAGAGAACCGATCACTTCCATTACTATGTTGATCTAAACCATTACCAAGCTGTCCAATTTCTTCTTGGCCCTCTAGACTTGCGTTCAAGTAAACTCTTTTCCTTGCTAGTACACCATGATCCTTAAACAGAAGTTCACCCCACGAGATTCTAGCATGCAACCACGTCCTCCTTAAGGCCCATAAGCCAATGTATTGCCCTTTTTAAGCACCTAATAGTGCTGCAACCGTTATGCTCACCTTGAAGAGGCCTTGTATGAATCTGAAGCCGTTCTCTAACCTCTATGATACTGAATTGTAAAATATGTACTCCTTCAGTTAGAAACCTTCCACTTGACCACTTCCAGGAGAAAAGTCAGAACACACAACATACTCCCTATACCCGTAAAAGACATCTCTCTCAAGCCGTGGTCGAAACCATCGAGAACCCTTCGAAACCATTAGCACAAAACCAAGCCATCAGAAAAATATTTCACTAACCCGACCAAGTTAAGCTAGTCGCCAAACCCAACAGTATTGCCAAAAAACACCTGTAAGGCTAGCCACACCGAGAGAACCGATCACTTCCATTACTATGTTGATCTTAACCACTACCAAGCTGTCCAATTTCTTCATGTCCCTCTAGACTTGCATTCAAGTAAACACTTCTACTTGCTAGTACACCATGATCCTTAAACAGAAGATTACCCCACGAGATTCTAGCATGCAACCACGTCCTCCTTAAGGCCCATAAGCCAATGTATTGCCCTTTTTAAGCACCTAATAGTGCTGCAACCGTTATGCCCACCCTGAAGAGACCTTGTATGAATCTGAAGCTGTTCTCTAACCTCTATGATACTGAATTGTAAAATATGCAATCCTTCAGTTAGAAACCTTCCACTTGACCACTTCCAGGAGAAAAGTGAGAACACACAACATACTCCCTATACCTGTAAAAGATATCTCTCTCAATCCGTGGTCGAAACTATCGAGAAGCCTTCGAAACAATTAGCTCAAAACCAAGCCATCAGAATCGAATTCCTCTAACTCGACAAAGTCAAGTTATTCGTAAAACCGAAGAGTATTGCCACAAAACACCTGTAAGGCTTTCCACACCGATAGAAACGATCACTTCCATTACTATGTTGATCTAATCCACTATCAAACAGACCTATTTCTTTAAGTCCCTCTTGCCTTCCCTTCAAGTGAATACCGCTCCTTGCCAGTACACCACGATCCTTAACCAGAAGCTCACCTCACGAGATCCTAGCATGCAACCACGTCGCCTTAAGCCCTATAAGACAATGTATTGCCCTTTTTAAACACCCAATAGTACTGCAATCGTTATGCGCACCCTGAAGAGACCTTCTATGAATCTGAAGTTGTTCTCTAACCTCTGTGATACTGAAATGTAAAATATGCACTCCATCAGTTAGAAACTTTCCACTTGACCCCACCCAGGAGAAAAGTCAGAACACGCAATATACTCCTTATACCTATAAAAGACATCTCTCTCAAGCCGTGGTCGAAACCATCAAGAATCCTTCGAAACTATTAGCACAAAACCAAGCCATCATAACCGAATTCCTCTAACTCAACCATGTCAAGTTAGTCGCCAAATCCAAGAGTATTGCCACAAAACACCTGTAAGGCTTTCCACACCGGTAGAATCGATCGCTTCCATTACTATGTTAATATAAACCACTACCAAGCTGGCCTATTTCTTCAAGTCCCTCTCGACGTCCCTTCAAGTGAACACTTCTCCTTGCCAGTACACCACGATCCTTAACCAGAAGATCCCCTCACGAGATCCTAGCATGCAACCACGTGGCCTTAAGGCCAATAAGCCAATGTACTGCCCCTTTTAAGCACCCAATAGTACTACAACCGTTATGCCCACCTTGAAGAGAACTTCTATGAATCTGAAGTTGTTCTCTAACATCTATGATACTGAAATGTAAAATATGCACTCCATCAGTTAGAAACTTTCCACTTGACCCCATCCAGGAGAAAAGTCAGAACACGCAACATACTCCCTATACCTATAAAAGACATCTCTCTCAAGCCGTGGTCGAAACTATCCAGAACCCTTCGAAACTATTAGCACAAAACCAAGCCATCAGAACCGAATTCTGCTAACTCGACCAAGTCAATTTAGTCGCCGATTCCAAGAGTATTGCCACAAAACACCTGTAAGGCGTGCCACACCGATAGTACCGATGACTTCCATTAAAAGGTTAATCTAAACCACTACCAAGCTGACCTATTTCTTCAAGTCCCTCTCGACTTGCTTTCAAGTGAACAATTCTCTTTGCCAGTACACCATGATCTTTAACCAGATTCTCACCCCACGAGATTTTAGCATGCAACCACGTCGCCTTAAGGCCTTAAAGCCAAAGTATTGCCCTTTTTAAACACCCAATAGTACTGCAACTGTTTTTCCCACCCTGAAGAGACCTTCTATGAATATGAAGTCATTTTCTAACCTCTATGATACTGAAATGTAGGATACGCACTCCATCAGTTAGAAACCTTCCACTTGACCCCATCCATGAAAAATGTCAGAACACGTAACATACTCCGTATACCTATAAAAGGCATCTCTCTCAAGCCGTGGTCGAAACTATCGAGAACCCTTCGAAACCATTAGCACAAAACCAAGCCATCAGAACCGAATTCCTCTAACTTGACCAAGTCAATCTAGTCGCCATACCCAAGAATATTGCCACAAAATACCCGTAAGGCTTTCCACACCGATAGAACCGATCACTTCCATTACTCTATTGATCTAAACCACTACTAAGCTGACCTATTTCTTCATGTCCCTCTAGACTTGCCTTGGAGTGAAAACCTATCCTTGCCAGTACACCACGATCCTTAACAAGAAGCTCACCCCACGAGATCCTATCTTGCAACCACGTCGCCTTAAGGCACATAAGCAAATGAATTTTAAACACCCAACAGTACTGCAGCCGTTATACCCACCCTGAAGAGACCTTTTAGGAATCTGAAGCTGTTCTCTAACCTCTATTATATTGAAATGTAGGATGCGCACTCCATCAGTTAGAAACCTTCCACTGAACCCCATCCAGGAGAAATGTCAGAATACACAACATACTCCCCACACTTGTAAAAGACATCTCTCTCAAGCCATGGTCGAAACCATCGAGAACCCTTCGAAACCATTAGCACAAAACCAAGCCATCAGAACAAAATTTCACTAACTCGACTAAGTTAAACTAGTCGCCAAACCCAACAGTATTGACAAAAAACACCTGTAAGGCTTGCCACACCGAGAGAACCGATCACTTCCATTACTAAGTTGATCTAAACCACTACCAAGCTGTCCCATTTCTTCTTGTCCCTCTAGACTTGCGTTCCAGTAAACACTTCTCCTTGCTAGTACACCATGATCCTTAAACAGAAGCTCACCCCACGAGATTCTAAAATGCAACCACGTCCTCCTTAAGGCCCATAAGACAATGTATTGCCCTTTTTAAGCACCTAATAGTGCTGCAACCGTTATGCTCACCCTGAAGAGACTTTGTATGAATCTGAAGCTGTTCTCTAACCTCTATGATACTGAATTATAAAATATGTACTCCTTCAGTTAGAAACCTTCCACTTGACCACTTCCAGGAGAAAAGTCAGAACACGCAACATACTCCCTATACCTATAAAAGACATCTCTCTCAAGCCGTGGTCGAAACCATCGAGAAGCCTTCGAAATAATTAGCACAAAACCAAGCAATCAGAAAACTATTTCACTAACTCGACCAAGTTAAGCTAGTCGCCAAACCCAACAGTATTGCCAAATAAACACCTGTAAGGCTTGCCACACCGAGAGAACCGATCACTTCCATTACTATGTTGATCTTAACCACTACCAAGCTGTCCAATTTCTTCATGTCCCTCTAGACTTGCGTTCAAGTAAACACTTCTACTTACTAGTACACCATGATCCTTAAACAGAAGATTACCCCACGAGATTCTAGCATGCAACCACGTCCTCCTTAAGGCCCATAAGCCAATGTATTACCCTTTTTACGCACCTAATAGTGCTGCAACCGTTACGCCCACCCTGAAGAGACCTTGTATGAATCTGAAGCTGTTCTCTAACCTCTATGATACTGAATTGTAAAATATGCAATCCTTCAGTTAGAAACCTTCCACTTGACCACTTCCAGGAGAAAAGTGAGAACACACAACATACTCCCTATACCTGTAAAAGACATCTCTCTCAAGCCGTGGTCGAAACCATCGAGAAGCCTTCGAAACAATTAGCTCAATATCAAGCCATTAGAACCGAATTCCTCTAACTCGACCAAGTCAAGCTAGTCGCCAAACCCAAGAGTATTGCCTCAAAACACCTGTAAGGCTTGCCACACCGATTGAACCGATCATTTCCATTACTACGTTAATCTAAACCACTACCAAGCTAACCCATTTCTTTAAGTGCCTCTCGGCTTGCCTTCAAGGGAACACTTCTCCTTTCCAGTACACCATGATCCTTAACCGGAAGCTCACCCCACAAGATCCTACCATGTAACCACGTCGCCTTAAGGCCCATAAGCTAATGTATTTCCCTTTTTAAGTACCCAATAGTACTCCAACCGTTATGCCCACCCTGAAGAGACCTTCTATGAATCTGAAGCTATTCTCTAACCTTAATGATATTGAAATGTAAAATATGCACTCCATCAGTTAGAAACCATCCACTTGACCCCATCCAGGAGGAAAGTCAGAACACGTAACATACTTTCTATGTCCGTAAAAGACATCTCTCTCAAGCCGTGGTTGAAACCATCAAGAACCCTTCGAAACTATTAGCACAAAACCAAGCCATCAGAATCGAATTCCTCTAACTCGACAAAGTCAAGTTATTCGCCAAACCGAAGAGTATTGCCACAAAACACCTGTAAGGCTTTCCACACCGATAGAAACGATCACTTCCATTACTATGTTGATCTAATCCACTATCAAACAGACCTATTTCTTTAAGTCCCTCTTGCCTTCCCTTAAAGTGAATACCGCTCCTTGCCAGTACACCACGATCCTTAACCAGAAGCTTACCTCACGAGATCCTAGCATGCAACCACGTCGCCTTAAGCCCTATAAGACAATGTATTGCCCTTTTTAAACACCTAATAGTACTGCAACCGTTATGCCCACCCTGAAGAGACCTTCTATGAATCTAAAGGTGTTCTCTGACCTCTATGATACTGAAATGTAGGATACGCACACCATCAGTTAGAAACCTTCCACTTGACCCCATCCAGGGAAAAACTCAAAACACACAACATACTCCTCATACCTGTAAAAGCCATCTCTCTCAAGCCGTGGTCAAAACCATCGAGAGCCCTTCGAAACCATTAGCACAAAACCTAGCCATTAGAATCGAATTCCGCTAACTCGACCAAGTCAAGCTAGTTGCCAAACCCAATAGTATTGCCACAAAATACCTGTAAGGCTTGCCACACAAGCTGACCTATTTCTTCAAGTCCCTCTCGACTTGCCTTCAAGTGAACACTTCTCCATGGCAGTACCCCACGATCCTTAACTAGAAGCTCACCCCATGAGATCCTAGCATGCATCCACGTCCTCCTTAAGGCCCATAAGCCAATGTATTGCCCTTTTTAAGCACCCAATATTGCTGCAACAAAACACCTGTAAGGCTTGCCACACTGATAGAACCGATCACATTCATTACTAGGTTGATCTAAACCACTACCAAACAGACCTATTCCTTTAAGTCCCTCTCGACTTGTCTTCAAGTGAACACTTCTCTTTGCCAGTACACCACGATCCTTAACCAGAATCTCACCTCACGAGATCCTAGCATGCAAAAACATCGCCTTAAGGCCCATAAGCCAATGTATTGCCCTTTTTAAACACCCAATAGTACTGCAACCGTTATTCCCACCCTGAAGAGACCTTCTATGAATATGAAGGTGTTCTCCAACCTCTATGATACTGAAATGTAGGATACACACTCTATCAGTTAGAAACCTTCCACTTGACCCCATCC
>AWOL01S0016564.1:56385-69168 GCA_000715115.1 Nicotiana otophora | reverse complement strand
AAGGTTTTCATCAGGGGGAGTAAAATACGCGATGTACTCTTTTTTCCTTACTAAAGTTTTTTCCCACAGGGTTTTCCTTATAAGGTTTTTAATGAGTCAGCTAAAAATGCGTATTACTAAATATGTGTACTCTTTTTCCTTCACTAGGATTTTTTCCACTGGTTTTTTCCTAGTAAGGTTTTAACGAGGCACAATACCTTTTAATGAACATCCAAGGGGGAGTGTTATGAAAATAATTATATTGTGGGTGTTCATTTATTACTCCGCTATAGATAATCTTCCTGAAGAAGATTATCCATTTAGTACTCTGTTGAAGTTTATCTACAAGCAGCTGATGCAGGCAGGTTGCAAGCAGCTCAATGAAATGATTTGCAGCAGCTTCTTATTAAACAGGTAGGTTGCAAGCAGCTCATGCAGACAGCTTACAAGCAGCTAAAGAAAAGCCTTGCAGCTGCTTCCTGAAAAGCCTCGCAGCTGCTTCCTTTCTTCTATAAATAGAGGAGTTTTTAGTTCATTATGTACAACAGTTTGAAGTTGAATAAAAATATCAATCTCCCTCTATACTTGTCTTCGGTTTCTTTACTTTATAGTCTTTATTTTATAACATGGATCTTATTCTTTGGGATTTTTCAGGTCGTTCTTCAAATATGGAAAGGGATACACATAGTTAAACCAAGTAAAAACGACATGAATAGGCGGTGTTGACATTTCACCATTTCAAGCTAGCAAAATATCAACTTGTGTGCAAGTACATAAGAGGCCCATACCTTTGTGCTAAAGTTCTAAGTCTGCGGTGTGGAAGTCCTCCGATCAAGTGATGCAAACTTCCAATGAGGGGAAGTCTCCATGGACCTGGTGGCAACCTTTTTTTTCTGTTTCTACTCCATTCTCTAACTAGAATTATAATGAGGGTGGAGAAAATGAATAGCAATGAAACTATCATCATTAAAGAGACTAGGAGCTTGTGTAGAGCAATTTGAATTTGCTACTATTGGGTCGTTGATTATTGTGAACTAGAAATTGAAATATTCTTGCTCTTTGTTTGGTAATTGATTCAATTGTTTGTGTTTGTTGAGCTGAACATTAAACATTATAGCTACTTTAAAAAAATTCAATTTGCAGATTATTGTAAATAAGATCGGTTGAGATTATGATTGAGGGGCTTAGAACCGTGATAATCATCTTGAAGCCTTCCTTTGTTTTGTATACGGTCGAAACTGATTTCGACCTTCGTACGTTTCATCG
This sequence comes from Nicotiana otophora, assembly GCA_000715115.1. NCBI lineage: Eukaryota > Viridiplantae > Streptophyta > Magnoliopsida > Solanales > Solanaceae > Nicotiana > Nicotiana otophora. The sequence goes on along the minus strand of AWOL01S0016564.1, from coordinate 67,923 downwards.
AGATCGAAACATGATGGACCGAAGAAAGTCTTTATAATATTGAGATGGGATCCGAAGAAGGCACAAACGAACTTCAAATTTCAGGGATAGGTCAAATACCAAGCTCGAAGTGATTATGGAGCTCGGGTCCGAATCGAATGATGATGAAATGTGATGGAATCGAGCTTAAAGGCCAGAGGCCGACCAATACCGGGCCCCAATCAGTACCGGGTCCCAAGTCGACATCGGCCTCAAACCCACATCAAGATCTAAAACTAGAAACCAACCGATACCGAGTCCAATAAAAATCGAGCTCACAGACAAGAGCCGTTGCAAACGCACTAAGCGAGAGAATGTCGGCGGGAATTAGAGAAAAACTGATTTATCATGGGTTCCCCACTATGTATTTTTTAATTATATCTAAAGTAGGATCCCTCACTATAAAAATGATGGCTATATTTCTGTAAAGGGCAAGTTTTAGCATACATTGTAAATGAGATATCACACACTCCCATATTGAAGAATTATCCTATTTTAACTTCATAGATTGATTCATCTTGCTTAATTCATAAATCATCTTTTTTTCAACTTTGCTTATTTTTCATTCTTTACAGTCAATATTCGATATTTCTTACTCTTATGATTTGTGTCAAGTTATACCACGTATCCTTAGAACTACGTACAAATTCAACTCTATCCATTTTTCGGGTAAACAGTTTGGCGCCTACCGTGGGGCTAAGGATAACAGTGGTTGTTTGATACAAATACGCCATTTTACGCTTGTTTACGGAAGTGTCTTTGATTTCGGATTGGCAACGATGAGCTATCAATGAAATTGCCTTACCTATCGACAACGAAGCTGGTCTTCAAGATGAGAACCACAACTTGACGCCTAGGGTCGAAAGGCCCTTATCGAAACCGTTGGAGCTCGAGTCGAAGTGCCATTAGACATTAATTCGCATGTGGCCATTGAGGCAAACCTACATTCTGAACCTGAAAATAGAATTCATGGTGGCATTCGATCTGCAGCTCGATATACCCATAATGTCGAGGAAAACAACGTCAGCTTGCGTATGATTTTCAAAATGTTGCAAGCTCAACAAGCAGCAATAGCTCAGTTGCAGAGTCAAACTCAAATACCAAGCAGGTCGGAGCCCAGTCCACCCCGAGAAGTTGCCCACAAAACGGAACCAACTATAGTAAGGTCAAATGCGCAAAAATCGGTAACTAATCCCGAAATTGCTAAGATAGATCTGACCAAATGAATAGAATTAGGAGAAAGGAGGATCGAAGCAAATGACAGAAAGGTAGAAACGTATAACTCCAGAGTTGATCAGATCCGGGGGGCACCACCGTTATTGAAGGGCTTAGATTCCAAAAAGTTCGTACAAAAGCCTTTCCCCTAAAACGCGGCTCCTAAACCTATCCCAAAGAATTTATGCATGCCCGAGATTCCTAAATATGACAGAAATACCGACCCCAACGAACATGTCACCTCTTACACATGTACCATTAAAGGGAATGACCTAGAGGACGATGAAATCGAATCCGTATTGTTGAAGAAATTCGGTGAAACACTGTCAAAGAGAGCAATGATATCATATCATAATTTACCATCTAATTCTATCGATTCTTTTGCTATGCTTGCAGATTCCTTCATAAAAGTGCACGCCAGGGCCATAAAGGTCGAGACCAGGAAGTCGGACCTGTTCAAGGTAAGACAAAAGGATAACGAGATACTAAGGGAGTTCGTATCTTGCTTTCCAATGGAGCAAATGGATGTGCCACCAGTCACATACGATTGGGATGTCCCGGCTTTCACTCAAGGTTTGAACAAATGAAGCTCGACGGCTTCATGGCGGTTAAAGCATAACCTGATCGAGTACCCAGCTACTACTTTGGCCGACGTGCATAATCGATACTAGTCAAAAATTAGATTCGAAGATGATTAGTTGGGTACTGAACCCGCCGCTAGAAGGGACATCAATCGAGAACAAGGTCCGATCAGGGACCGATACCGACCATATAGTAGAAACCACATGATCAATGAATCGAGACATAACCCCGGGAAAAGGAGTAAAAGAAGTGATTGAGGTCAAGGGTATTAGGGGATGATGAAAAGAAATGTGATCGACAATCCTAATGGACCTCAGAAAGCACCACGATTATCGTAGTATAACTTCAGTATCGATGCATCTGCCACCGTGTCGGCTATCGGACGCATCAAAGACACTAAATGGCCTCGGCCCATGCATACCGATTCTGACCAAAGGAACCCCATTCAAATGTGCGAATATCGTGGCACCCATGACCACAGAACGGAAGATTGCAGGCGACTAAGGGAGGAGGTAGCCCGGTTATTCAATAAAGGGCACCTTCAAGAATGTTTAAGCGACATGGCCAAAAACAATTTCAAAAACAGGGACTTCGGTAAACAAAATAAATAGGAAGAACCACAGCACGTCATCCACATGATCATCGGTGGCGTCGATACCCCTTAGGGTCGGTGCTTAAACTCACTAAGATGTCGGTTATGAGGGAAAAATGACTTCGAACTTAGGGTTACATACCCATAGGAACCTTGTCCTTTAATGATGAAGTTGCAGAGGAGTCATGCAACCTCACAATGATGCACTGGTAATTTCCGTACTTATGAATAAAACTAAAGTTAAGCATGTGTTAATTTATCCAGGTAGCTCGGCCAACATTATTAGATCGAAGGTTGTAGAACAGCTAGGTCTACAGGACCAGGTCGTACCTGTGACCCTGGTTCTAAACGGATTCAATATGGCGTGTGAAACCACCAAAGGCGAGATAATTCTGCCGATAAACGTGGTCTGGATCATTTCCACGTAATCGAAGGCGACATGAGGTACAACGCCCTTTTCGAAAGACCATGGATCCACAGTATGAGGGTTGTACCTTTGACCCTCCACCAGGTTCTTAAATTCCCAACATTGGAGGGGGTCAAAACAGTGTATGGAGAACAACCGGCCGTAAGGGAAATGTTTGTCGTTGAAGAATTAATTTCGATATCCTCGCCTTCACCAGCAAAGGGGTCGGACTCAAAAGGGGAACGTGATGCCAAATAGCAATCACAAATGTCAGCTTCAACCCAACTAGAAAATCAGAAGATTGATGAAGATGATGATCAAAGGATCCCTCGATCCTTCGTGGTCCCCGATGATTATGACGCTACCCAATCAACAATTGAAGAACTGGAGCAAGTCATACTAATCGAGCATTTGCCTAAATGAAAGGTATACCTGGGAACGGGATTAACCCCCTAACTCAGGAAAAGGCTTATTCAATTTCTTACCGATAACATAGATTATTTTGCTTGGTCCCATTTAGACATACCAGGGATCCCACCGGATATAATGGCGCATCAGCTAAGCCTAGACCCTAGGTTCAAACCGGTGAAGCAAAAGAGAAGACCCCAGTCCGAGGTAAAACACTCATGCATAAAGGACGAGGCAACTAAACTTCTTAAAATAGGGTCCATTCAAGAGGTGAAATACCCCGAATGGTTAGCCAATTTAGTTGTGATCCCTAAAAAGGGGAAAAAACTTAGAATGTGTATACATTATAAGGATTTAAACAAGGTGTTCCCCAAAGATTTGTTTCCACTTCCCAACATCGATCACATGATCGATGCCACAGCCGGCCATAAGGTCCTTACTTTTTTCGATGTCTATTCCAGGTACAATCAAATCCAAATGAACCCGGAAGACCGGGAAAAAACTTTATTAGTCATCAAGTATGGAACATATTGTTATAATGTGATGCCTTTTGGGCTAAAACATGCAGGGGCTTCTTACCAATGCCTAGTAAATAAAATGTTCGAGGAACAAATAGGTAAATCAATGAAAGTTTATATTGATAGCATGCTAGTTAAGTCCCTGCACGCAGAGGACCATTTGGCTCATTTGCAGGAAATATTCGAGATTTTAAGGAAATACAACATGAAGCTCAACCCCGAGAAATGTGCTTTCGGGGTAGTTCGGGCAAGTTCCTCGGCTTCTTGGTATCGAATCATGGAATCAAGATCAACCCCAATAAAATCAAGGCCATCGAATACATCGACATCGTGGACAGTGTAAAAGTCATGCAGAGGCTAACGGGACTGATTGGTGGCTTAGGCCGATTCATTTCAAGGTTTTCAGATCGAAGTCACAGGTTTTTCTCTCTACTAAGAAAGAAGAACGATTTCGCCTAAACCCCGGAATGCCAACAGGCATTAGAGGAATTGAAGCGGTACCTATCAAGCCCACCATTTCTTCACACTCCAAAGGCAGACGAGAAACTTTGCTTATACTTGGCAGTATCGAAAATCGCGGTAAGTGGTGTGCTATTTCGAGAAGAGCAAGGTACGCAATTTCCCATTTATTATGTAAGTCGAACCTTCGGGGAAGCAGAAACAAGATATTCACACATAGAGAAATTGGTACCTGCACTAATAAGCGCCTCTAGAAAGTTAGGACCATACTTTCAATGTCACCCCATATGGGTATTAACAACTTACCCACTTTGTAATATTTTTCACAAGCCCGAACTATCTGGCCGATTGGCCAAATGGGCCGTCAAACTTAGTGGGTATGATATCGAATATCAAACCCGAACGGCCATCAAGTCTCAAATTTTAGCGGACTTCGTGGTCGATTTCACGCCAACCCTCATACCCGAAGTCGAAAGGGAACTCTTGTTAAAATCGGGTACATCATCGGGGGTATGGACCCTTTTCACAGACGGGGCTTCAAACGCGAAGGGGTCCGGGCTAGGCATCGCATTAAAGCTGCCTACGTGTAGAAATATTAGGCAATCTATTAAAACTACTAGGTTTACTAACAATGAGGCAGAGTATAAGGCAATGATTGCAGGACTCGAGCTAGCTAAAACCTTGGGAGCAGAAATCATTGAAGCCAAGTGTGAAACTTTACTCGTGGTAAATCAAGTAAATAAAACCTTCGAAGTTCGAGAAGAGAGAATGGAAAGGTATTTGGACAAACTACAGGTAACTTTGCACTGTTTCAAATAATGTACTTTACAACATGTACCTCGAGAACAAATCAGTGAGGCCGATGCACTCGCAAATTTGGGATCATCGGTCGAGGAAGACGAGATCAACTCGAGGACTTTCGTTCAACTCTTGAGATCCATGATCGAGGAAGGTCATGCCGAGATAAATTCTACAAGTTTAACCTGGGATTGGAGGAATAAGTATATTGAATACTTGGAGAACAAAAGGCTTCCGTCAGACCCTAAAGATTTGAGGGGCCTACGAACCAAAGCTGCTCGATTCATACTAACTGTAGATGGAACATTATACCAAAGGGCATTCGATGGACCATTGGCAGTATGCTTAGGTCCAGGAGACACCGACTATATTCTACGTGAGATTCATGGGGGTACTTGTGGAAATCATTCCGGTGCCGATTCATTGGTCTGAAAATTAATCATAACAGGATATTATTGGATCGATATGAACAAAGATGCAAAGGAGTTTGTTCGAAGGTGTGATAAATGTCAAAAGTTTTCACCGATGATCCATCAGCCCAGAGAGAAATTTCACACAGTCCTATCCCCATGGCCATTCATGCAATGGGGAATGGATATCGTCGGCCCTCTTCCATCGGCCCTAGGTAAAGCTAAGTTCATTTTATTTCTGACTGACTATTTCTCTAAATGGGTTCAAGAATAGGCGTTCGAGAAAGTAAGAGAGAAAGAGGTTATAGACCTTATCTAGGATCATATCGTATGTCGATTTGGGATACCCGCCGAAATAGTGTGTGATAGTGGAAAATAATTTATCGACAGCAAAGTGACGAAATTCCTCGAAGACCATAAAATAAAAAGGATATTATCGACACTGTATCACCCTAGTAGGATCGGATAGGCCAAATCGACGAACAAGACTATCATTCAAAACCTAAAGAAAAGGTTGGACAACGTTAAGGGAAAATGGAGAGAAAGCCTACCCGAAGTTCTTTGGGCATATCGAACAACATCAAAATCCAGTACGGGGACAACCCCATTCTCCTTAGTATATGGCTCCGAAGCCTTGATTCCAGTCGAAGTCGGGGAACCCAGTGCCAGGTTTCAAATATACAACAGAATAGTCAAATCACGAAGCTATGAATACTAGCCTCAAATTACTGGATGAAAAACGAGAAGTTTCTCTCGTCCAATTGGAAGCCCAAAAGTAGTGGATCGAAAGATACTATAATTGAAGAACCAATCTTCGCCATTTTAAAATCGGGGACTTAGTGCTAAGGAAAGTCACCCTCACTACCCAAAATCCAAATGAAGGAAACTGGGAAGGACCGTATCAGCTGCTCGAAAACGTCGGTAAAGGATCCTACAAACTCGGTATTATAAATGACAAGCAACTACCAAGCAACTAGAATGCGTCGCACCTAAAACGATACTGCTGCTAAGGTACGACCCTCCCATGTTAATTTATATTTCGAAACTAACCCCTGCAGGAGTTCAACCAGGAACAAGGATGGATCATTCAACACGAGGCCTTAGGTCTGAAAGCACGCGTTGCACTCTTTTCCCCTTAGACCGATTTTGTCCCAAATGGGTTTTTCAGCAAGGTTTTTAATGAGGCAACCATTGAGCGTGCTAACTTAGAACAAATTCAAACAGTATTCGAGGCCTCTTTACAATCGACCTCGAATACTGGTGGGGCATTACCCTCAAATCTATCAAGTTTGATTTTTGATTATCGAGTTCAATGCAAGAAAGTTACTTCATAATAATAGTGTTCCGATAGGAAAAATTGTAAGAGCCAAATGGTCAAAACGAACCATGCTCGTATAGATTTCTCGATCCCTGGTACAAAATATAAACACATGTATAACGACATGAAAAGAAACTTCTCTGCCCATATCTCGTGTCTTACAACCCATCCTCTATTTCATGATTTATTACCAAACCAAGCTCAAGGGATGACCATTACCCCATAAATTGGGGACTGCCACTCGACTTATAAAGCCTACGGGCTACATCACTTCAAGTTCGAGCAAACTCTCACTCGACTTATAAAGACTACGAGATATATCACTTCGAGTTTAAGCAAACTCTCACTCGACTACTAAGCCTACGGGCTACTCTTATTTTGAGTTCGAGAAATCACTCACTCAACCATTAGGCCTATGGGCTACATTAATTCGAGTTCAAGCAAACTCTCACTCGACCACTAAGCCTACGGGCTACTTTTGTTTTTAGTTCGAGAAATCACTCACTCAACCATTACGCCTAAGGGCTACATTACTTCAAGTACAAGAAAACTCTCACTCGACTACTAGGCCTACATGCTACTCTTATTTTGAGTTCGAGAAATCATTCACTCAATCAGTAAGCCTAAGGACTGTTTTTATTCAAATTCAAGCAAAAACAAAATCTTCACACGACAGAGAATAAGACAGAGGAAAGTCAGGAAAAGAAAAAATCTTTATATATATATATATATACAAGTATATTTACAACGTCCGAACAGGACCCTACACAAAAGACCTAAATAGAAACTAAGGGCTAAGTTTCTTGGTTATATCCGAGGACGACCTCTTCCCCATCGGGATCCTCTCTGCTCCCGGGCTTGCTCTTGCTCATGTCATCATCGTCATCATCATCATCATCATCATCGTAAGCCAAGGATTCAACATCGGCTTCGAGATCTTTAGCCTTTTTTATCTCTTCGATGAGATCAAAACCTCGAGCGTGGATTTCCTCAAGAGTCTCCCTCCGAGAACTTCATTTAGCAAGTTTGGCAACCCATTGCGCTCGAGTTCTAGTGGCCTCGGTTACCTATCTTGCCTATACCTGAGAAGCTTCAGCTTCGGCCCGATAGACGACCACGAATGCATCTGCATTAGCCCTTTCTTCCTCGGTATCAGATTTGGCCTTGGCAAGTTCAGAGGCCAGCCGAGTCTCGAGTTCTTCTAGTCTTCTTGCTTGAACCAAGATCTTTTCCTACATGCCTTGAAGTTGGCTTGCAGTTGATAATAATTGGGCCGAACAGTTTCTTTTTCGGCCGCAAGACGGTCCATGCCATCGTTTCATCCCTTGGTCTCCGCCCTTATTACATCAAATTTCTCATGAAGCTGCAAGTACGTCTCGGGCTTCTACTGCAGCTGTGAGAATGAAATATTAACCTTTGATCCTGAATCAAGCCCATGAGTTCTTAAGATTATCATTACCTTCTCAATCAAGTTGGTCTGGTCTTGGTGAGCCTTGGCCAACTCATCTGGAAGGCCTTTGATTAATTCTTCCCTTTGACTGGAAAGGAGTCTAAGGGCATTCCTCTCCTTCGTAACCCATCAGAAGTCGGCCTCGAATCGATGCAACTCAGCTCGAGACCGAGAACATGCTTCTCGATGAACCGTCGTGGCCTACGAAGAAAGAAGAAAGAGAGTTAGAAAAGAATAGTATACATAAAAGTGGTGCTAACAAAGGGAATTATGGCTTACCCAATTCAAAGCCTGCTGCACTTCATGCAAAATATCCAATGCATCACTTGGGTTGGCAGCATCATCGATACCGGTAAACAGGTCATGAAAAGGGTCCTCTCCTCCATGAAGCCCGTCCACCTCAAGGACCCCCAAAGATTAGGCCTCTCAAAACGCCCCTTCATAAAAGGAAGGGAGATTAGGTGAGCCTCCGATTACTATTGCCCCAAGCTAGTCACATGGAGCGTTCTCCTCGGTTCGGAGAGCTTTGGGATCGGCCCTCTCGGATGTACCCACCGGTTGTTGACTTCGGTGGAAGGCATCCTCAACCTCCACTAACTTGGGGACTTTGCCTGAATCCTTCTCCAATATCACCTCAGTCCGAGTTGGAGACACATGAACCACCATCGATCCAGTTGCCTTTGGGGCATCGGTGGTTTTCTTCGCTCGGGTCACTAGTTTGGACCCGTCGTTTTCTTCTTATTCTTCGTCTTTATCCCTTATACGCAGAATCAATTCCATGGTTAGAGGGATGGTATTCTTTCTCGGCTTATGAGTCGTCCTCGTCTTCGGCTTTGGATCTTCGGGAGCAGAGGCCTTTTTCCTCTTATTATCCTTCATCGGTTTTGGAACAGAGGTAGAAGCCTCTTCCTTGACGGGTGGGGTTCTCAGAACCGCATCTTTTCCTACACCTACATACAACAAAAATGATTTTTAAGTATATGGAAAGCCTTTAATTCGAGCTACCAAAGGTACGAGAAAGAGGCTTACCATAATTTTTTGCCTCCCATCGGCCCTTTGATAAATCACGCCATGAGTGCTCGGCATATGTGGAGGTCGAAGCTAGAGCCCGTACCCAGTTCTTGAGGTCGGAAACCGCACCGGGAATCCAAGGAACCGCTACATCATAAAAAGGATATTGGTGAGAAAGAAATGAAGGGGAAAGATAGTAGGAGGTAAATTACATTTACGCTTCATGTTCCACTCCTCGGAAAATGGCATCTTTTTAGTCGGAATCAGGTCTGAAGTCTTCATTCGAAGGAACCTGCCCATCCAGCCTTGATCCATGTCCTCGTCTATGCTCGAGAACGAATCTTGGTAGCCCGGTGCTGAAGTTTTATTCACCTTCCTCGAAAGAGGCGAGGGCAGTACAATCGAATGAGATGGTCGAGGGTGAAAGGCATCCCCTCGATCTTGTTCACGAAGTAATGGATCAAAATAATGATCCGCCAAGAAGAAGGGTGGATCTGGCCTAATGTTATTTTGTACTGATGGATGAAATCGATAATAACGAGGTCGGGGGGACCTAACGTGAAAGGGTAAGTATACACACTTAAAACCCCTTTCACGTAAGTGGTGATATCTTCCTCAGAAGACGGGATTACTATTTCTTTGTTCTCCCAAATGAAATTTTCCTCAACTACTTGAGATGCCCCTCGGTTATCGAACACATATACCTCGATACCGACTCACGTCAATCGGGAACTGATGAACCTTTGTCGACCTTAAAATCAGAAGTAAAAAACACATGCCCCAGGAACGCACTTCTCAGGTCGTGGATCCACCATTGTTTTGCCGGCGCCAGGCTGTGAGGAAGAAGCTTTCTCTTTTTGAGGAAAAATTTATAGATTGAGCAATGGCGGTTCAATATCAGCGGTGGCCGACCACCGTTTGACATGCATTAAATGACTTGAGAAACTAAACCGACGGGACAACTATCACGTGTGTCTGATCCGAGGGGACTATCTGTATATGGTCGAAACTGATTTGGGCCTTCGCATGTCTAATCGAGATCGAAACATGATGGACCGAAGAAAGTTTTCATAATATCGATATGGGATCCGAAGAAGGTACAAACGAACTTCAAATTTCAGGGATGGTCAAATACCAAGATCGAATATCGAGCTCGGGTCTGAATTGAATGATGATGAGATGTGATGGAATCGAGCTTAAAGTCCAGAGGCCGACCAATACCAAGCCCCAGTCAATACCGGGTCCCGAGTAGGCATCGGCCTCAAACCCACATCGAGCTCCAAAACGAAAACCAACTGATATCGAGTCCGATCAAAATCGAGCTCACAGACAAGAGTCGTTGCAACCACACTAAGGAAGAGAATCTCGGCAGGAATTAGGGAAAAATTAATTTATCATGGGTTATCCACTATGTATTATTTAATTATAGCTAAAGTAGGATCCCCCACTATAAAAAGGATGGCTATATTTCTGTAAATGGCAAGTTTTAGCATACATTGTATCTGAGATATCACACACTCCCATATTGAAGAATAATCCTTTTTTAGCTTCATAGATTGATTCCTCTTGCTTAATCCATAAATCATCCTTTTTTCAACTTTGCTTATTTTTCATTCTTTACAGTCAATATTTGATATATCTATTTATTCTTACGATTTGTGTTAAGTTATATCACGTATCCTTAGAACTACGTACAAATTCAACTCTATCCATCTTTCGGGTAAAGATGTTTGAAGTTGATAATATACTTTTTTTATGAAGTAATAATTATAGTTTCTCAATTTTATAGTATTATTTTGGCTTTTTAATACCTTACTTTGGGTTTGGGATTCTCAACTTTTAGTATAGTATGCTATAATATGATATGATTAATATTGTACTTTGGGGCTTCACATATTTAATATAATATGCTATGATATATATGTTTTAAATGTTTCGTATAGTTTTATATATCATAATTCAAATAAAAAATAAAGAGCTTAGTTAAATTCACAGTTTAAACTTCTACTCCAGTCCATGCATGTCTACGTTGTCATCGTTCTCTTTCTTTAAAGAAATGCTACTGTAGTCTGTATGTAGCACTAATCACTCACTCCCTATGTGTTTTTCATGCTTTCATCTTCCCAATTCGGCAGCCAATTTTAAGCAGCGATCTTCTCTACATAGTTATATGTGATCATCTTCTACACTCCAAGCAACAATGCCAACAAACTCAAAACATACAATTAGTATTTATGGGTAGAGAAGACAATGAAATAGGGGAGAAGGAAGTTATTGTAAGAAGATCAGAACGGGGGTGTGATGAAGTTGATGATGAAAATGATCGAAAGGGAGTTGGGGTTTTTTTTTGGGG